>VYZV01025807.1:57087-97496 GCA_013401275.1 Pandion haliaetus | reverse complement strand
ATCCTGAGCTGGCACGCTTCCTTTCATTATACATTTAATGCAGAAGTGAAATCTTTTTTAATGCAGGTTTTTATTAGAAAATTTTGTTTTGAGAACTACAATTTGTTTCCATAGAATGCTTTGAAAATGAGAAACTTAACTAAATTGCTTTCATGGAAAAAGTCTTGGTTTTAACAAACTATTTGTGACAAGGTACTTCTCTTAATCAAACAAAAACAAAGAAAAAACAACAAAAAACCCCCACCTCCTTTTCTGATTAGACACAGAGACAAATGTGCTGTGTGGAGAATCTGGAAATTAACAAAAGNNGTGTGGAGTATCTGGAAATTAACAAAAGTAATGGATATTGTATCTGGCTTAAAGATGCTAAACTTGGAGCTTGTTGTCTTTGTACGTGTGTGTGATCATTTTTCAAGTGTTGATTAAAATCTTTCCAGGCTGTTGTATGATGCCAAATAGCTGTTGCAGTACTGGCTGTTGTAGGGCCAATTGTTGCTTATCAGTCTCCTGTGTATTTTTCCTCATACAACGATTACTAGGTCAGCAACTATATTTTCCTCCACTTTCTAAGTGGGCACAACCTGGTTTAGAAGAAAGTCTCAGAGTTACAAAGAAAAAATGTTCTTTTGTGGGGTGGAAATCTGGATTCAGGTGTCTCCACTCTGTGTACTGTACCTGTACTTAAACTAATGACTGAAACCCCATGTGGTTGCTATAGGCAAATGTTAACCGGTAAGACAGAGCCCCAAAGAGATTTTTTGGAAAAACAAGATGTGAGCAGTGAGCCATGGCAGCTTTCTCACGCAGTGTCTGTGAAAAGAGAAATGTGACTCCAGTCCTTGCCAAAATAGCTCTATTCTTTCTAGCGGAAAGCTAATAATTTGGAGCATTTCACAGAACAAGGTTTCTTAGCTAAGATTTCCCAGGGTGCAGAGACATAATGTCTTCAGCTCTAAGGCCTGCAACCTGCTCCTACATAGAGTTAAACTTTTTTGGTATAAACCTCTTCCCCAAAGCCCAACCCAGCAGCAGGTTGGGGAAGTGTGTGTGTCAGAGGGAGGAGGGGAAGATGGAACTCCTTAAGTGCTCAAATAATTGAGTCAAACAAGCAAAGGATTTGATTTTGTTGTGCTTTGTTTCTTTCCCTTGGTCTGCTGGTAAGTCCAAGTGCTGCAGTGAACAAGTGGCTAATCTGTCTCATTCCCCAGCCAGTACCTGAGGGAATGAAGGAGACAGGAGGTTTGTGAATGTATTTTATTTTATTGAGGCTACAGAAATAGAAGTGTGTAAGACAAAAGGGAGATGGTTGGGAAGGCAAGGGGAACAGAAATGTGAAAAAACCCTTTGGGATTAGGGACAGTATCCTGGGCAGTAAATTGCTTTATTAAAGGAGCTCTGTCCCTTCCGACAGAGTACTGGGAGCTTTCAGTCTAGACATGCAAGGTATTGCCCCTTGGTCCCTCACTGTCTCTGAGAGCTGTGGGTGCTCAGTACCTTGCAGGATGAGGTTTGCAATGGAGAGGAAAGGGAAGTGCAAGAATATGACGGGGACCTAGAATTAGTCATTCGCTTCCTGACCTTGCTGAAGGAAATGTCTGGCTTTATATTTCTTGCTGTAAACTCTACTTCTTTATTTGTGCTGCAAGTTTACACATGCACACGTTGTTGGTTTCTTATTCCCGCCTCCCCCAGCGTGCAATCAAATATACTTGAGAGTTCTTTTACAGATGTGCGAGAATGATTAGTGCAATCATAAAAATGAACAGGATATTATCTGTAAACGCACTTAAAATCTTGAATTTTACAGAGAGATCCATGAGTTGTAACACAACCTCTATCCCCAAAACGTGGCCTGGTGTTTCCTCTCCAGATTATGAACCTTTTGTAATCTTTCTGTCACTTGCTGCTTTCTGGCTGCAGTCATTGTAAAACCAGCAGGCGATGTGGGGTAGTTGTTTTCTTTATGGGAGGAGAGAGAAAACTGATTTGCCAAGACACTGAACAATTCTAGTTATAGGGAGAAGCATAGTATTGGTGTTACCTTTAGGCTGCATTCACCTCTGTATAGCTATGGGCTACAGCAGATAAGTTGGGCAAGTAATAGTTTACTTGCAATACTTTAAGAAGCCTGCGTTGTGTTAGGGTCTGAGCACCTTACAAACTTCTCCCTTTTCCCCAGCTGGGTGAAGTAGGGTAGCACTGTGTACGCTCTAACAAACCAGGAACTGAGCCTTGAAGACTATAAGATGCAGAACCATCAAAGTACGTAAGCTCCTAACTCGGTATTGAAGTCTGCACAGGATCTGGCCTGCAGCGGTTTGCTTAGGAGCATGCAAGAAATAGGAGGGAGAGGAATCTGAGCCTAGGTTTCCCCAGCTGTCAAGAAAGATTTATTCAGGGCTGATCTTTGCTTGGTGCAGGCAGATGGAAGTCTTTGATTTCTTGAGGCTCTCCAGATTTCTTTCAGTGCCGTTACAGTGCAGGTCAGTGTCTCAGCCAGTGTAGAATCCCTGGAACAGATCTCAGGAGATCCTTTTTGCTGTCTTGCCAAAGGCATGAGTAGCTCTGCCTAGTCCATTTCTGATAGAGGCTTGTTAACTTACTGTTAAAGACCTTGGTTGAGGGCCAAGACTGTTGAACTAGGCTTTGTGAAGCCTTAGCTTTTGAGGACCAGGTTCCGGACTGATGGTGATACTCTTCCACATGGTCACCCTGTTTGTTTGAGCTGTTTGAGATTTGGCGGCATGTGGACAGACAGAGGATCTGGGGACCCTGTGGAAGGAATCAAATGAGTGAGAACAGGAGGTGTGCTGAGCTTGGACAGAAGTATTCTTCATAGCAGGGTAAATCCATAAGCCTGCTAAATGGCACGTGCCCTAATTTCTTGAGAGGATGGGAAACCTTAACAGGTCTGTAGGCCAGTTTGGAGTAATGATATCCTTCAGTATATGCTTTGTGCAAGAGGAAGTATTAGTCTGCCTGTGTTCCATATGGAAATACAGTTAAGCCTAATGAAGCATGGTTGAGCTAAAGAAGCTAGATGGGTGCTGGAGAGAAGTCTGAGCTGAGAGGAGGTTGAGCTGCAGATCTGATGTGGCAGCAGCAGGGTTGTGCTCAGCAAATGGTAAGTACAAGTCTTAGTCTTGCAGAGCGCTCTCAATCATTCTGTTGCAGTTGCATGTCCTCGGGCTACATAGGAAGGGGGAGGGCTTTCAATTTTAGTGTTCAGTGGGTGTGAAATCTTTGATATTTACGCAGAGGACTGTTCCTGTCGCTGCATTAGGCTCAGATACCTCCCTAGGATGAAATCTTTGAAGAGAATCATGTTATCAGGCACAGGCGACCACTTGATTGTGCAGTTTCATCTTCCCGCTCCCACTCTTAGCTGGGGAGGCCTCAGCTGAGTGTTCACAGTTCTCAGTTGCTGGGATTGTGAAAAAGGAAGGAGGGGGAGAGAAAAGGGGTGGTATGTGGCCTCCAAGTGACCCAGAAATGATGCTGTCTGCATCATCTGACAAAGCATAAATAACATACTGTAGTGTTTGGGCAGTGGCTATTGTGTCAGCCTCAGGCATGGCTGAAGGTTCAAAGGAAAATCCATCCATGTGGTGTTCCATCTCTCCCTATCCCTCTACCTCTCTGTGCTTTTATTTACTGATTTCTCTTAAGGCTTCCCCCCGCCCCGAGCACACCTTGTCTGTGTATTTTTCTGCTGGCTTGTGCTGGGTCCTGTTTTGCAGGGTTTGTTTAGCAATGCATGGAGGAACTATTTCCTTTTCTTTTTATAAGCAAAACCAAAAGTCCTTAACAGCCTGTCAGCCCAGACACCCAGGTTCTGCAGAAGCAGCGGGCTGTCAGTTGTTTCTGTGCGGACACTGCTGCAAGTAAGGCTGGCATTGAAACTCCATGCGTAGACCCTCAGCTGATGTGAGCTAGCACAGCTCCCTCACTGTGCCTAGTGCAACCTGCAGACTGGTACCCCCAGAGTGCAGCTGTCCGTCAGAGCGCTTGTTCCCATCCATGTCATCATCCTGATTTCCTCTGCTTTTTAGAAGCTCCATCGCAGTCAATGCTGCCACGACCTGGTGGTTAGATCAGAGGACTGAAAGTTAGGCCTTCTGTGACCTGTTTTTAGAATTGCTCCTTCACTTTGTGCAAATTATTTTTAATCCTTCTTCCTCTTTCTTATTTTTAATAAGGTGCTACCGCGTGGGGTCTCGTGAGTATGTTAATGGTCGTAAGTTGGTTTTGGCATTCAAAGCAGCGACACTGTTCTACAAGGTGCCTTTTTCAAAGGGGACTGTGCCTGTGGTCCAGCACAGCAGTAATCTACATAGCTGGTGCCTTTGACTGCACTTGTGTAATCAATGGAGAGGTGGATAGGAAACAGACCCAAGGAAGTGAGTGCTCTGGCTACTGTTTTAGCAGAGCTAGAACCAGAAGCCAGGCCTCACATCTTGGACAGGAGTCCTGCTCACTCTGCCACGCTTCCTTGCTGAATGAGTCAGCTGGTTTTAAGTAAGAGAATGTGAATTTCACAGACTGCAAGTCAGTGTCTGACACGTATGCGAGCTCCTTTTCTCAGATGACATCTCAAATAAACAAATGAATCTGCTACCAGTTATTTCTTTGTAATGTTTTATCTGCTAGCTTGGCCTTACTCGTGTATGGCTGGTGAAGATAAATGTCAAAATATCCTCCTTTAGTGGATTCAGTTCTGTTGGTTTTGAGGGCAAAGCCATGTGGGTGAGAAATAGAGTGACCTCATTTTTTTAGGATACAAATAAGCCCTTGAATCATTTTTTTGGATCTTTTCTTCTTATTTTGGGATGTGCATTTTGCTCCTGTGCAGCTCTTGTGCTTGCCTGGAAAAGAGCTGTTTGAATTCCATGCTGAATTCAAGGTAGCTTTGAAGTTTGTGAGATTATAAGACTCTCCAGCTGAATCCTGCATCATCTGAGTGTTCCTAATAAAAGCACAGATGGGAAGGATGGTTTTCTGCGTGGTCGAACGAAATGTTCTATGAACAGGTTTGGATGAGTTTTCACTGCAAAATGAGCATATGTCATGTTAAAAGGGTACAGACCCACTGCCTCCATTTCACCAGGCACATTTGGTCAAAAACAGTCAAAAACAGGCATTGGTTTAGTTCTCCCTATACTGGAAAGGGAACAGTCCACGTTGTTATAATCTATCTTTATACCTATATGCACGACAAGCTCTGTGTTCTCTGAAGACAGAGGGGAAATGAGAATTTCTGAGACTTCAGTTGCTGCTTGGTGATGCTATGATCAGATGATGATAACAATTCAGATAGCTGGGGGCATTCAAATGAGTCAGCTGCTTAAAGCTTAAGTTCACAAAAGGAACAGCTCAGTGTTGGGTTGTGTGGCGTACCCCGGTTGCAAAGACAGTTGATTTGTTGTTATTAGTTGAAGGGCATTGCAGACCGTTACTTTGAATCAGAACAGTTTAGGGTGGTTGACTGAACAGCAGTGAACAGAGGGCCTTGCAGGCACACATGAAGTGGCTTGCCCTGTGTCTGCAGATCCCTGGCAGAGCTGAGACTAGAAGCTGTCTTGTGATCTTCCATCCGTCTGCTCCTGGCTCCGTGCACAGTCTGCAGGACAGACCAGGAAAACCTCAGCACTATTTCTGCGTAATGATTCTTCAGCCTTATTCTTGTCTCCTCTGGTCGGGCACTTCGTCCTGGTGTATTTCTCTGGGTCTCTTCTGGCCCCAGATCAGTGTTCAGGCTCTACAGCACTCTGGTCACAAACCGTGATTGCCTTGATTACTGCGTACCAGGGAAGGTTCTGCTCTGGACACACTTAGCATTTCTGCATTTCAGTCCTAACTGGAGGAACCAACCAGCACTCCTACTACTTTGGTGTTTGCTACTTTCCAGCAGTTTGGTATTCCTGCCCTGTTACAGTGGTATCCAGGTGACTTAGCAGCTCTGGTGTGATCATCTTTCCAAAACCTGTGGAAGAAGGTCTGCTCCTACGGCCTTGTCAAAGATGGGAATCTGAGGCAGAGTGAGCGGATGGTGACAACCGTATCTCAGAAGTGCTGAACAGTTACACTCATCGCTGGGCTCTACTTACGAACAAGCTGCTGTGTGTGCCTTGCCTTGGCGAGGTCAGGAAGGTGGTGTTTTCATTGTGCTGGCCATCTGCACGGGGGCTTTCTGAGCTCTTGTTCAGATCACAGGCTCTTCCCCAGCTCTCAGCTTTTATACCTCAAAGCAAGCAGCCTTGCATACAGAATAGCTTGCTGTATAAAAATGAAATACTAGTTCTTTCCTTTACATGGATCAACTCAGTTGCACCTTTGTTCTTTAACTCAGATGACTTTGAAAAAAAGAGTCCTGAAGTACACTCACATTGCTGCTGGTCTCCGAATGGTTGCTGAGATCTTTATCAGTTTCTCACATGGTTGCTGAGCATGACTTCAGAGACAAATTTGGCAAGTCAGATTCTGACCTTTTTATGTTCTCTTCAGTGCTCACGTTGCCCAAGATTTTTTTTGCCTGATGGTAGGGTTTGTCTGTATAATGGCACTGGGGAAGATAGATGAGAGTCAGCTAAAGGTGTGAAGTGAATCTACTTTCACTGGATGCCTTAAAATGACTCATCTTACTTTCCCCAGTGTCCCATGCAGATAATTCTGAGTTCAGAAGTTTTGTCTTCTGTTTCTGGAGGTAGAAATGCAGAACTTCCCTCACTGTATGAGATACTGATCCAGCTAGTGCAGTGTCCTGCTACAGCAGTAGCTATTGTCTGATGCTTCAAAGAGCGCGCCCTTGCCCTCTGGGTCCTGTTCTTGGCAGGAGGTTAATAGAGGAGTTCCTTCCTGATTAATTCCTGTCTGAAGGGAGATAGATGATTTGCATTTCTCTTAGCCACATGTAAGAGCTGGGTCATACATTGATCTGAGCCTTTGAAAACTTCAGCCACCAGCTTGTTAAATTGCAAGGCAGTAAGTGGTGGTAGGCTTGGAAGTATTGGTGTAAGCTCGTATTTATCGTCTTTTCAAGTGCTGCCAGACTCCATGAGACTTCATCTCCTGGGACGGGAGAAATATGATCTGCTTTTGAACATGTGCTTGATTTGTTGGTTAAATAATGAAAATTGTTTGGTTTGGGTATTGCAAAAACCCCTCTTCTAAGCATTGCATATGTTTCAAGTTATCAAGAAAAGTTGTAGACATCAGTGAGCAGAACATCGTAAGTTTTGTGAAAGTGTGAAAAAATGGCATTTAGTTGTGAAATGTATGACTGAATCAAGCTTGGTCTCAAACTGTTGATATTCTGAAGAAATCTCGGCTGGCACTTTGGCATAATAGAGTCCCTCTGGCTGTCCCTAACTTGTTTAATGTATGAATTCCATTCTGTGCCTCAGTTTCCCTTCTTTGTGAATTGAAAATAATTATCCTTGCTGCATTTATAGGGTATTTCAAGATATGTGGATTAAAAGCATCAGAATAAGTTAGGGAAGACTTAGAAAAATGCACACTCTTCTATCCTCTGGTCCTTTCTCCCTGTTTATTTGGTTCAATTGCATTGAATTAAAACTGATGAGTTTTTGGCCAAGCGCAAAAGCTGCAATAGGTTTAATATGCTTGCCTTTTAATGACTTCTGGAATAAGATGCCACTTCTCTAAACATGAATAAAATGTAATTGACAAGAAGCTGAGACACAGCTGACCCCCAAATGCATGAAACTTAATTTCTCTTGTTAGGGACCATAACTATTAACATTCTCTGACACATCAAGTTAGAATGTGATTTCCAATCAGCTAACCAGAGGTCAGAAATATTTGGGCTGCAGTTTGAATACTGAATTCTTCCAACTCATCCTTGCAATATCTCCTTGCTTGCCAAGGACTCCTGAATTTTGCACCCTTATGTCAGTGAACTAGTTTTACAGATGCCATTGCTTTCTTGTGCCATGTCTGCAGAAGTGCAACTGAAAAACTTGTGGGTGTTTGGGTTTTGTTCAACAGTTTAAACTCCCAACTGTTGGCTTGAGGTCATGGATATGGGCAAACTTGTGTCTCAGGAGATCTGCTGTTTATTTTGTATAAATAAATAAAAAAGTACAAGCTTGGCAGTTTTTTCCTAAACATCTTGGGCCTGATTCTCACATATGCTCTAAAGGGATATTAATTTTAAAAGTGCTGTAAGGAGGAGATAAATGTGCATCCAGGAGCACACCTTGCAGCATGTGCAGTTCTTAGAGAAAACGAGAACTGAGTGTCCTGGCCATCAGCTACACCAGACATAGAGAAGGAGGGCTCTACTGGAGCACACCCTGTAAACAGCAATTTACTCCAGCTGCTCCATATCCTGTCTCTGTTCTTGTTCTTTCCCATCTCTGTGGGTTTAAGGCAGTTGGAGTATCACTGCTTCTGTTGTGGGGTTTGCCATTTGTGATGAGTAGGATGTGCCGTTTGGCAAGCAGGCAGTGAATAGCTTACTATTGGCTTTATCTTTCTGTCTAGTTTGTGGTTGGAGACCTGCATGTTGTTTGTGGGTTTTTATGTGCGTCACTGAACCCAGAAGTTTTATTATATTCTCAGAAAAGGGTTTTGCAACAGCTCAGCTATTAAAGCCAAACCATGTAGTTTAGTTAAAAGTCTGTGCAGGAAATAACAAAATGAAATTCATCCTGGGGGAGAAGCGTGGTGCATGTAGGGTGGGAAGAGAATGCAAATATACTATTTATAGGACTAGGGGAAAACAAATTTGGACTTGAAGAGTAAAGGCAAAGGAGTTATCATGGGAAAACCAGACTTGGCCTTCTAAGATACTCAGATCTGTGCTGTCAGACGGCTTTTCCATTTTTGAGAGTTACATTTTTGTTATATCCCAGCGAAGAAGAAAAGTTTGACATTGAAATCTGTGCTGCATAGAGTACCTTCCAGCAGTATCCTTTTAGGAGTTTATGCTATGGATGAGACTTGTCAAGTGAAAATATTTGAACCCGTATTTTTTTCAGCAGTACGAAAAATAGTTGAAGACAGTGCCTGCTCCAAGGAGTTCATGCAGTACAAGCAGGCAGAGCCACATGCGGGATGGAAGAGCGGACAGATTATTTAATTTGCTCACGGTCAGACAGCAGGTCAATGGCAGAGCTAGGAGTCGAGTCCAGCTCCCTGGAGCCGAGGTCCATTCTCTTACTCATTAAATGTGATGCTTATGGTGTTACATTGAAATTGCTGAGGAGACCTTCTGTGGGGAATGGAAGAATAGTGACTGTACCTCAAGAATATCCTTCCTCAAAGCAGCATTTTTTTGCCACTGTCAGTGCTTGCAGTTCCCCACTTTATACTGGGTCATGTGCTGCTTTTAAGGTGTTTGCATATAATTAGTGTTACATATAACTAAGCGTGAAGCTCTAGCTTTAGAGAGTATGCTGATATCTCATCCTTCTTCCAGGAAAATAAATCTTGCCTGGTGGGAGGTCCTACACTAAAATAACAGATTACAATCAGACTGAGGAGCTGAGCTGCTACTTTTATACATAGCCCTGTCACAGCTGGCTGTACCAGTTTCAAAATCGCTGGGCAATCTTGCTTCTTTCCCTAGGTGCTCAGCAACCTTGAGGTATGCCCAGGAATGGGGAAGGGGTGAGGTGACCTGGGGGGAAGAAGCAGTAACATACCACAGTACCCTGGGAATTCTACATACTGCGGCTTACAAATGCGCAGCTGACTTGTTTGCCTTTGGCTGGATTTTGTGGTTGCAGTTTGTATATCAAAGTGCATATCGTCATTGAACCTGCTTGGAATGGCCTCCAGAAAAAGAAAAGGCTTGGGTGATTTCTGTCTTCCTTCTCCTTTCCATGACAGATCTATTGCACAGCTCGGAAGCTGTTTTTCATTTACGTAGGCTGACTTCTGGCATATTGGGGGCTACTGAGTAGTCCTCAAACTTCCTGCAACCTCTTCTTTCTGCCTCTTATGGGGGGACCTTCCCCCTCTATTCGTACCAGTTTTTCATTGCTCCTATTGCCTCCATTTCCAATCTGTGTTCTTGGTTAACCTCACTTCTAGCCCGTGGGTTGCCAAGATCCCCTCACTGAGAATAAAGGCAAATGTGCTCCCCTCACTTATCCTGTCAAGGTTTTGACTATCTTGTTCCTGTCTTTACCTGCAGCAAAGTCCCTTTTTCCCATTCTAATCTCTTCCTCCCTTACGTCTTTTGAGAGAAAAAGGATGCAAACATGATACATTTGGAGGCAGTAAGAACAGAACCAATTATCTTGGGTGGGATGAAACCCTAATGATGAGAATGTAGGTCTTTCCTGTTAAAAAAGCATGTTTAGGACAGATAAGCAAAAGTCACAGTCAAGATCCATGATAGCATTCAATTTAAACTGTGGAACAATTGCTGTAACTGTAGGAGACAGTATTTTCAGCTCATCCCCCTAATATGGGAGTTACCCCCCAGCTGTGCACACACTTATTTGTGACGGCTAGGTAGATCTGCAGAGTCACACTGCATCCAATGTGGGCCAGCTGGCCAAGCCATGAGGTGGGGAAAAAAACACAATGAGAAGCAGAAAAAAATTAAACCAAGTACTTAGCAGGAAAATACTTGGAAAAGCATCTCCAAGCTCATTTCTGACCTGATTGTGAATGGGAGAGCTTGCTGCATAGGCTGTTGTGGGAAAATACATATGACAGTGAGAAAGCAGAAGGTCATGACTAAGCCAGCCAATGACATCATATGTGCCCCTTGCCTGCACTGTGGTAACTCAAGGAACAGAGCATGCATACTCCGGAGACATCTTAATTTAGGGGTGTGTACAACTGAAGGTGCAACTGTGTAGGAGAGCACAGCTGACAGCAAGTGTAAGAGTACGAGTACAGGCAGAACAAGCTGCAGTAGTGTTTAAAAGTCACATAGTCACACTAGCATATGGCACTACGCTGAGGGAGCGAGCTGACTTGTGTCTCATTGGCGCAGAGTACAGGCACAGGCATGTGGCTGTCAGTAGTGCCCAGGCCTCTGCTGAGCCCATCGCCAGGCCCTTCGGAGCCCAGCTGGCTTCGGCAGAACTGTGGCTGCCTGCAGGGGCCTGTCCTGCTCTGCTCTGCAGCATGGGGTCTGACTAGAGAAAGCAGACAAACGGTGGAAAAAAGGAAGTGCTATCACCCCCTTTTTATAAAAAGAGGTACTGAGACTGAGAATGATTGAGTGGGATTTCCAAGGTAATTTCTTTTAGGTCTTAGGCTCCAAAGCCATGTTAGGAAGTTATGGTTAAAAGGTTCCTCTGGTTTCAGCTGGGTGCTCAGGCTGTAAATGCAAAGGGACTGCTGAGTCTTCTAGACCGTGGCAGTCCTTTTATTGCACAACTGCCTCTCCTAAGAGTGGCACTGCTTTGCATTTCTGTATTCATTGCATGAAGAGTTTGAATGACTTTTGTATTAACCCACTTTTTGATAAATCTCAAACTTCATAGCACTGCTGTCTGAATTCAGAAGTGTGTGGGCAGAGACAAACTTGTTATACCTGATAGTTGTGAGGAGTCAAGATTGCTCATAAAACAAAGCCCTCAGCTAACTTTACAGGAAAGCACAAGCTAGAAGTGCCTTATCAAAGCTGCTGGCCCACTTTGTTACACAGAAGTGGTGGTTCTGCTGCTAGAATGCAGCCAACCTCCAGGGAACATCCAGTGTAGTGTTTTGGTTGGGGGCTGCAGTTGCCGCTTGGCTTCCATGGGCTTCAGCTGCAGCTACAGTGCAAGTGATCTCTATGCAGTTTCTATTCACGTGGAAATAGCTTAGTTTTGAAGTTGCAGCCCCAAACAGCCAGCTGGATGTGCTGGACTCCAACACGGAGGTGGGGTCGCTTCAGTCGAATGTTGCTGCAATCTGTTGCCATCCCAAGGATGGCCTTCAGGGCTTTTCCTACTGTTGACTGCCAGTCTTTGGCCATATGCAAAAACCGAAGCCCACAATGGCTTGAGTCCCAAGAAATTGTGACTGTAGCTAGAAACATGGTCTCATCGGCCATTTTTAAAGAATAGTATTGGCAATGTAATAACATAGCAGCGTGTAGTTCCCCTGTGCAAGTACAGGTCCTCTGGCTCAGTGCTAGTTTATGGTTAACTGTGTTTCTGTTGTTATGCATGTTCTGTTATTATCCCCTGCAGAGCCTTGCTAATTTAACAGGGTTGTGTGTAAGAGCACATGGATCAACCTCATGTTTATATGTTTGCAGGACTGGGTCACAGTAAACAAGATGAGGGGGAGAAAGAATTTCCCCCTTTCAACAAAACCAGTGAATCCCATATACTGGCAAGGAAGAATGTGCATTTGTTCTAGGACAGTTATTACAAAGTAGTAGCTTTCGCAAACTGATAAGCAGGCCAAGAGCATTATGCTCCCTATGGTGGTTGTTCAGTTGAGATCAAATACAGTATCTGTTTTTCCCTATAATATCTGACATATCCTTTATCTGGGGAAGGAGGAGATGATCTAATTCTCTTTCCCATGTATAACACAGATTGTGCATACAAGTCATGTGTCATTCAGATACATAGACCAAAAATATTTTGAGCAGAAACTTAAGAGGAGAGATACTACGTCGGTCAAAGAATCCATGTTTGTTTTTTCCTTTACGTTTGTAGTCTGATCGTGTCCCAAATACTAAAATTTAACTAAGAACATGTTTTGGTTTATAAATCACGGATCAACTAACTTGCTTTGAGGCATTGTTTTGTTAGGAAGGTTTTGAAGCTTAAGTCTGCCCCATGGGAATGTGTGACATAGTGAGAAATCTTTTGAGAATATTTTCTTTTTGATAAGCAAACATGAGGCACAAATAATATTCCTTCTTGTCTTTTTATTTTTCTGTGCCGTCACGGTTTCTGTGTAGTGAATTTGGCATCAGATGGTCAGGTGATAAAAGCTTTGGAATAAAGCTTTAGAATAGAAGATGTACAACGATCATCTAGTCCAGCTGCCTGAATTTTTGTTCTTTTAAGATCATTGGCTTTAGAGTTGATTTTGTAATAGAAATGCCCATCAGATAACAGGCCTCAGAGTCTTTGGGTACTTTGGCTATTCCTGCCTCACTGATCTTCTAGCCCAAATGAAGGCCAGATGTAAGAGAATATAACATACAGGACCAATGGATGAATGGGCAGGTAGTCCTGCGGGTTAGACTAAGCAATACCTACAGCATCCAGAATGAGGTTGCATGTACATGTGCAGTGCCTTTTAAACTGAATGTAATTAATTGTTTCAAATGGTTTGGATGCCCTGTTTGTATTTTGGCGTGACACCCAGCCTATGCACAGAACTTTTGTTGATACGGGTTTAGAGAAGAGTCCTGCAGGGATGGGCCCTGCAAGGTCCTGTCTTCTGCTGAAATGTTGAAGAGTAAAGATGCTCGGTGTGAGGGAAATGCTTCACTGTATGAATTTCCCTGAGTGCTTGTAAGAGTGTGTCGTTTTTATATCATGAAAGAGCCCCACTCACAAACCAGCATCCCCTTTGGCTAGGTACTGTACAAACCTTGCCCAGGGAGATGACAGCATATCCCAAGGAACTTAACTGTTCACTTTCTGGATCCCAACAGGTGAAACTGATTGACTACATCCACAGACAACGGCAGTGTAAGCTGAGTGTGCCCCTGAATGACAGGACAGCAGAGCTCAACAGCTACCCAAGATTCAACGACTGGTTAGACATTGTCAATGTGAGGAAAGAAGTTGTACAGGTAAGGGGAAGACAACTCTCAGCACAGAACCTTCCTGCCTTTTCAAGGCATTCCCAGCTGCCTGCTGGGTTTAAGTTAGTTTCTTGAAGTTACTTTCTGGCAAGGTGGGAGTGTGTGGGTACACAGTGGGACCTCTGGTGGAAAGGGTGCTTCCTCTCTCCCAGAAGCAGTGATCACCCAGCGGGAGTGCTGAAACGATCCCTTCACTGTGTCGTCTTCCCAGAGTTAGTCGGGATCTCCCCATAATAGCATTTGAAGCAACACCTCACGCCTATTGCTCAGTACAAGACAAAGGTCCTGCATTACCAGGACCTCCTTTCCTTCTGCCTGCTAGGCCTGAGAATGACGTCATAACTTAATCACTTACTACCTTTGAGATAATAGTACTGTACCATACTATATTCCGTGTCCAGTACTAGCCAAAAAAGGACCAAGAGTTACAATTTTGTGCGGTGACATACCCAACAAATGAATCAAAATGCTGAGTTGTTATAGCCTATTTCTTTCTAAAAGCATACATGCCACAGTTATAAATCAGTGAAGTTCCAAAAATAGCCAATAGTGCTGTCCCCCTCTAAACTTAGACTAGCAAAAGGGGTCGGCGTTTACAAGTTTGTCGCAGACTGATGGTTTTGAAACTGTATAGCCTCACACAGCACTCAGACTACAAAATCAAGACAACTGCAAACCAGTAATGGGCAGGGGGATTTTTATCTGGATTTTGACTGGGTGGGAGTCTTTGCTCAGAAGCAAGAGAGGGTTTTTTCATTTTATACACACACACCCCCACACCATGAGTAAACTCTCTGGTTCAAACAGATACCAAAGAGCATTGCATCAGTGTAAAAGAATGGAATGAATAACTCTCCTGTAGTGGTCTGTGTGGTGGCTGGCATCAGCTGTTCATGCTGACAGACCATGGCTCCTTCTGATCTTTATAGTTTAATTCTTAACATGCAAATCACTGGAAGCCTCTTTATTGCACAGAATAATCTGACACTTCTGCTGGAATCAGAAATGGCTAGATAAGCCAGGCTCCCAGCTCCTGTCTCTGATAGGGTTTTTTTTGGGGGGGGGGGCAGGGCAGAAGAGGAGCCTGAAATCCCAGCCGCATTTAGATGGTTACTGGGAACTCCAGAACTGCAGGGCACTGACATTGGATTGTTCCCTTGGGTCTGGACTGTGCATGGCTTCCCCATGCTGTTCTGTACTGGGGACACTTCAGTTCAGTGTAACATTAATGGCAATATAAGTAGAGCTCAGTCCACTGATGGCTAAACAAAGCAGAAAAGGCTTTTTCTATTCTTTTCCCCATTTTTGGCTCTGCAGGCCAGATCACAGTGTTCTCATTCAGTTTCCTTTGATCCTTACACAAGCAAAAATTTTCTTTGACTTCAGCAGGAATCTGCCTGAGTGAAATATTCAGCAAATTTTCATGAAGTTATTCCAGCTTGGTCCTGATGTAACTAAGCAGACTCTGGTGATATAGGATGAGTTCATGACCGAGTTGTTCCTTTTATTTACTACTATTTATTTTGAATGTGGTGCTGGATGTTGCCTTCCAGCCCAGCAAGGTTTTGGGTAGCACAGCTAAAGGTGCAGTAGTGACAATGAGAGAACAGAAAAGCAGCCTGTTGCTGTGGCCAAACTGCCAGGCTCGCAACTATTGTTGGTTTCTAAGGTTACTGGAATTGCCTGAGCCTAAAAGAATGTCTTTGTAGCTCTTTTTCAAATCCTGTGTGATGCCTGCAGAACTGGGGGAAGGGAAGAGGTGAAGAAAAGGGGTGGAGGGAGGGGGGCGGGAGGTGGACAGTTCAAGTCTGCCACAGCCTGCTAATTAAAGGAGTAAACAGGGTTGAGACTGCCCTTCCATATATGTGGTCACTAAAAAGGGTGAATAAATTCGGTGTTGGTCTAAGGCAGGAAGAGAACATTTTCCAGCTGTTTATTTTTTTTATTCGTGCTCTCTTGCTACCCCCTCCCAAGCAATGACCAGTGTAATGAACTATGTTTCTTCTGTTCTCTGGGACAGAAATATAAGAGGTGTACAAAGCATTTAAATTCCTCTGTGATTCCAAATGTATGGTTATTTTTTAAAAGTTCTGCATCCATTTCATGCAGCTGCAGAGAGCTTCTATAGCATTTATATTAGCTGGACAGGAGAACTGCAACACCCATTGGGTCATTAAAATTATTTTTGAGTGGGCATGCTGGAACAGGCTGTAATCTGGGGAAAATGGAAATAGCTAGGCTAATAAACTAATTGCTTTGTTCTTGCCGGGATTTTTTTTGTCCTGTTATTTCACTGCTTAGAAAATAGCAGTGCAGCCACTGTTGGTGTTTGTGGCGTGGACATCAGCAGACAGTGCAGGGGAGATGTTTGTGATGGGTTGTCTTTCAGAAATGTTACAGGTATCATGGGATCATTCCTGCTGTTGCTTAGATTTCATACAGCATGTGAACTGCATTTCAGCTGAATGCTTTCAAAATGGAAATCACTGACAGACGGAGCTTTAATAGGTTAGTTATTAAGAAATATATAATGTTTTCCCTTAGCTTTATGCACACTGCCTGTGACATGACTGGGGAGAGAGGTGGTTAGGGAGCCTTTAAAGACATGGCTGAGTAGGTCAATGAAAGTGGGGACGCTCAATTCCCATACCTGGTTCTGTGGCTGGTGTACAAGATACACTGGGGAATGACTTCCCATCTGTAAGATACTGTTAGCTCACTGTAAAACTGAAGTAGTCATACTGGCTTTCCTTCTTAACGCTTCCAAAAAGTGCTACAGAGAGAAGCAAAACCCCACAAATGTTGTAATAGTGTATTCATGTTAGGCACATAGCCCTCTTAGGCTCTGAAACGAGTTGGAGAAGTTGCCAAGTACCTGTAGCGTCTCGGAGAATAGCTGCAACAGAGCCCTTCCCCGGCCACCTCTGAGATGTAAGCAGAAACAGCAGGCTCAATGCAGGAGGTGCGTGCAGGTGGAGGGCTCTCCTGTGTCCCGCTGCTTGTCGGGACAAAGCAGGAGAAAGGCCTGAGTTCATGGGGTTTTTTTGCTTTTTTAAATGGTTCTGATTCCCTTTGCATTTCTAGCGTTGCTGGAGTATTTCAAGATTGTGCTAATCTGTGACATAACACCTTTGAAAAACAGCCTAATTGCAAGCAGTGTTTTAGCTCAGCGGTTAGAGAAACAATGCTCTTTTTCTCTCTCCCTCTCTTCCCCTCCCCTCTCTCCCCCCTCCCAGTCCTCTCCCAAATAAAGCTGCCATGCAGGGAAGCACAGAAGCTCCCAGGCTCTCCTGTCAGAAATAGAGCACCGGCTCTAATTTAGAATATCTGCTGACTCCTCTAGTCCAGAGTAAAGACTATTTTTGCTCAGTGACTTGCTCTAGACATTGTGAAGCTTGAAAGCTCTTGCTGTTATAATTGCTGTCTTGTTGTTGGGCTCCTTTCTTTCTTTGAAAACCTATATTTAAAACAAGAATAATGACTGCTCGTAAAATCTTTTAGTTCTGGAAGAGATTATAGTAATAACAATGCACTGTTTATGGCATTGGGCAACAGCTAAAACTCCTGTGAACATGGATAACAGTCAGCCGGTCATGCTGCGTAGAGTGAAAGGGCTGTTGTGTGCGGACCCAGCAGACTTGGAGGTAGGTGGTGAATACAAGCTTCGAGTTTGTGATCCTGTTTGCTCTCTGAATACACAATTCTGAGAGGTAAGGAAACTTTGAACACCCACCCCAACCTGTGCTATTTCTGTTTCTTTGTTGTTGTTCCTCTAATCAGTTGCCAGACAGATTTTTATCATAGAAAATGGTGGCTAGTGTGGAGCAGGTTCTGCTTTGGAGCTGGGTTAATATTGCTCTGTAACTTTCTTTTAAAGTATTTTCCTAGTAAATGCTGGAATCCTTGGTTTTGGCTAGGAGTCCCAGAGGTTAATTAGCACTGTGTACGTGTAGTTTAATACCGAAAATGATGCGTAAATGGTTAAATATGGTGGATTGAAACTGGGAAAAGACATACTGGAACTGAGAACTAGAAAAGACAGCACAAGGAACCATACAGACAGAAGATACATTTAAGCTATGTAGTGGTATCCAGTGGGTAAGAGTTGCTCTGGAAACGGACCTAGAAAAATACACTGATCTGGATTGTGTTGCTCCCCTTGAGAGTTGAAGTCAAAAACTGAGAGGGGAGTGGGAGGGAAGGAGGATGTGAACAGAGCGCTGTCCCCACTCTTGGGCTGATGGAAGAAGTGTCTTGCAGAGCTGCTTACTGGGTTCTGGCCTTGGGGCATGTCTACCAAAAAGAAATTAAAAAAATCTCCATTGGCTTATTTTCTTTAGCACAGAAAGAAATCCTCTGTGCCTTTACTGTTGTTCTTCCCAGAAACGTAACTATTATATTTGTTCCCACATATAACTTGTCATCATCTTAAAAAGTAACTTAAGAACATAGTTACCTCCTTATCATCTTCTGAAACATGTCTGAACCAGCCTTGCTCACCATGTAGCAGGGGTTCCAGTCAATCAAGTTTAGAAAGCTGTTTTTAGAGTAGATAACTGTCATGCACAGGGAGGGGCAAATCCTGCTCTAGTGATTGCTGGATATAAGCAGAACTTTGCCACTAGGGAGACTATATGGGAGCATATGAATGTTATGGGGAGCATATGAATGTTTATGGCTGTTCCATATGGGGAAATGTATTTGACTCCTAATGTATATATATTTTTTGTAATACCTCCTGTTTGCTTGTGAAACTTGTCTCATTCTCCATTTAGCATTTATGCCAAAGACCTACTGTCTTGTAAGCAGTCAAGAGTGGTTCCTGAGCAAGCCAGGGGCAGCATCTGGCACACTGGGAAGCAGAACAGGAGAGGCTTGTGCCTTGAGTAGGAACTGTATGAACTGTATGCTAAGAGTCTCCTGCTGCCCCTGTGAAAATAGGTAGAGGATGATGCATTGGCGTAAGGTTGATACTATGAGATTGATACTATGAGACCATGGCAGATGGTTATAGTTGCATGGACTGTGATCTAGCTTGTAGCAGATCATGCTGATCAATTGTTGGAGGAAAAGCGTGGGGTTTATGTGTGTGCATCCTTACTTTGGTTGGGGGAATAGAAGAGGCAGATCTGTCTAAGCCTATCAGGTTTCCACAGCTGCATCCTCCCATCTTTTTCTGTCGGCATATCTGCATGAACAGACTGTGAGGACTTTAGTTGTTTGTTGGGGATTTCCATGGGTCTGGCAGCAGAAGCTCTGACTGGACTGCCAGATAGCAGAGACCCTGAATGTGCTAATTGTGTGTGTGCAAATTAACTCTGTCCTGCAGGCTTCCTGCATCTAAAACTCCATCCCTATGTTCCAGCTGAAGGCCCCTCCCCAGTGTAAACAGCTCTTGGAAAATATTCTCCACTACTGTCAGGGTTCCCTTCCCCTGCCAAGGGGTCCAGGTGCCCCTTGCAGCCTTGTCCACTGTGAATCGTTCATGGATTGAGCTCAGCACGAGGCTCACACTACCCCTCAGGATCTGCAGTGAAACACTGCAACTGCTACATCTGTCATCCCACAGAAAAGTAGTGACAGCAGCTATCTTGTCCACAAAGAGCAAACTGAATGGGAATGCCCTGAGAGTGTCAGCTCCTCTCCACCCTACCTGTTGTGTGAGAGGTGAAACAGTGAAGAGGGAGATGTTACGTGAAACCATTGCCCGTGTATACTCACAGCTTAATGCAAGCTAGAAATTCATGTGAGAGGCTTTTCCAGAATGCCCATACAATCTCCAGAAATGTAATAATACAACAATTTTTCAGTACCTTCTTCACTGGACACCAGAAAACCAGAGCAAAATAACAACTAGCAGGCACAAGCTGTTCTTAAGAGCATCCTTACATGCTTTGCTTAGAGCTATCAGTGGGAATTCAAGCACCTTATGTAATGGGCTTTCTCGCCTAGCATCTGGTGCTTTATGGGGGGATGATTGGTGAGGGAATGTATTGATTTAAGAGGAGGCATTCTGGGCCTTGACAACTGTCTGGCTTTATAGGAAGACCCATGTCTACTAGGTTGAGGAGCAGGTCAGACTAATTTTGCAGAGTGCTAGCAGCAGCATTAGCTCTGTAGGCTTATCTGCAGGGAGGAATCTGTACCAGAAATAACCCATCCGCCGTGTTAGATACCAGCATTTTTGCCATGATTCAGGGATTTAAGTTGGACACCAGACAAGATTAAAGACCTTTTTACACTACTGTGAACTCTTCACCCTGAGTAATTGAGACTAACCTTTGGATGGCTTCTTGGCTACACTGTGATTTACTTTTCTCTCTTTTAAACATGCGTACCATGAAGTGCACAGTCTGTATGTCTGATAAGCAGGAGGGCTTTGTAGAAAAGTCCTCTTACCTGTTGTAGAGAGGAATGGTTTCCTGGTTTGAGCTTTTTAGCATCACTTCTGCAGAGCAATGTGTGGCGAGTAAGGCTTTAGATTTTGCTGGCAGTTTTGAGGTGCTAAAAGATTGACAGCAGGTTCTGTCCCTCCTGCTTTTTTTTTTTTTTTTTTTTTTTTTAATCTGACCTTATTATTAGAGTAGTATCTGAATATCTTGCAGCTTCCCCTGTCATTCTGTAGTCAAGGCAAGGCGTGCCCAGGGAGATGGTATTTAGCTTGGCCCTAATGCAAGCCTTTAAGCTGTGTTTTTTTGAAAGCCACAGCACCTATGAAGAAGCAGAGAGAGAGGTCTGTTGGACCCACATTTCTCACCTTCAGTGCTGAAGACTGGGAGTAACCCCTTTGCAAGGGCCCAGAATTGCACTTGCACTGAGCGGGTTGGAGCCCACCACATGCTTCTCTGAGATGGACGCTGTCCGGGTGCTTCACAGGGGACATTCTTCCTCCTAACTCAACAGCTGAGTCGGAGCATCAGCAGCAACTGAACCTGTTTTAAGAGCCATCTTAAACTAGTGACCCTCATCATTATCACATTGGCTGGGGGGCTAACACAGAGCTAAATCATATCAGGCCAATCTTACAGGGATCAGGTTGACCAGTTTTGTATTAAGCCACCACATATGTGCAGCACAGGAGTGGCTGTTTAAAGAAAGCCTCTTACTTCCCCTCCCTCCCCCCCTCTTAAGGCTTATTTCTTTTGTCGCGTGTCACGGGGGCTGGCAGCAGGTTCAGAAAGTCTGAGCTCTCCCAGCTCAAGGTCATTGGGATTGTTTAAATATAATCTCCTTTTCTGTACTTACACTTTCCTACAACTTGCTATTCTGTCTTTCTAGAATTGAACTATTGAGCAAAAGAGTAGACTGGACTTTACATGCAGGCCCAGGAAGGGGGCAAGCTAGCAGCAGGCTGGACCCTTTGTCAGGATGCGTGTCTGCGTGAGCTCGTGCTAGGGACGCAGAGCGAAGTTCGCACTGAGGAGCTGGGGCTGCCCTTTGCTGCTCAGTTGTGCCTCGTGTGAACCATTGTAGCCTTTCATGGCAGGCCACACATTGAGTGGTAGAGCACCGACCTGCTTAAGGAAGTGAAACCAGTCAGTTTAGGGGTGATCAAGCCCTCCATAGTGATTGTGTCCTGCAAATGAATGAGACAAAGGAAAAAATGCCCTAACACTTCTAAAAAGCTCAATAGTTTGGATTGTTTTTTAATTTTTAAACAATTGTTTTCAAGGTTTTTCTGTGCAACCAGGAAGGCTTTTAAAAATTAAATGAAGGCTGGGGATTCCTGGTTGCAGGGGTTTGATCTTTAAAAAAGAAAAGCACTAAACACCATCAGACTTGCAAGAACAGGCAATCCTGGAGTTTAACTATCAAGCTGCCGTGGGACAAAGATGACGAAAAGTTCTCTCTGACAGTAAACATTGGGTTATGCTCCCCTCTGGGAATGAGAGAAGCACTTGTGAGGCTCTGAACACCACTGTGCAGGACCCAGGCCCACTCTGTGAATATCACAACACCCCATCCCTGCCATCCTCAGGCATCAGTACCTGTTGTGAGCTCAACAACTTTGTGCTTGTGAGTTGTGCCTTGGGAGCAGTGAGTGTGTGTGCTGTTACAATCAGGAGCTGAGCCCAGATGCCATTCCACATACCTCTTACAGTAGGAAATGGGAATTCTCCAGTTAAGCCTTGTCTATACTAGCACAACTAGGAGAGCTAATCTAAGGTAAGTTAAAATAGTCAATTCCATCTTAGTGATGCAAATTGAAGCACACACTCAGTGTATATACTTAGTTTTTCCAGTCCAAAGGCCTAATAGCCCATTTCTTACTCTACTGAGGACTAACTGCAGGTACCAGGCTTTTGTCAAAGGTGCGGTGGCGTCTGCCCTAGGTAACTGCTGTACTTCGCCCTCCTTGTGAAAGAACAGACAGAAGAGAACCTGATTGCAGCCTGGCTACTTGAGTGGACACAGGCTTGCAGACCAGACTGATTTCTTCCTTTTTTTCTACCCTCTGTGTTTTGGATTTTTCTAAAAATTATTTTATTGGGATTTGCTTTACTGACTTTCCTGTGATCTCTAAACTGGGCAGGGAGAACCTTTTTCAGTACCTGATGCCATGCTTGCTTTTATGAAGCATTGTAGTTCACTAGCATTTCTGCCAGCCCAGATGTTGTTTGCTGCCCAGCCTTGATACCCTGCTGTGCCAGTCACTACCCCGAGTATTAACATTGCAGATCAGTGGAGCTTGTCCACTCTGGATCCTGCCACAGAGCAGGCACTGGAGACACCGGATCCCCAACGGTGCTGTGACCAGTCCCATCCCTGCTGGCCCTGCATTTCAGCTGCTTGTGCTGGCCATTTAAATTCTGGGCTGTGGAACTGGCTGTGGTGGAAAAGCTTGCTTTCCCAAGGAAATCTTAGTGTCTTGCACTTTTCTGATTGATTTACTAATAGCTCTAATAAGTTACTGGTTACATTTGTGTCATGGGAACGATAGGGAAGTGAGGTGATACTGGGTAATGTGACTTGGTTGGTAGCTTACACTGGGATCTGGAATGACGCTGCTGCTTAAAACAGTGGCTACGTAATCTGGGCTGTTTTCTTAGTGGGGAGTGGTGGGGGTGAGGAAGTGTTTCAAGATAATTCAAGAATGACATCGCTGTAATCCAGCTTACTCTAAGACCGTGTAAAAGCATGAAATGGGATAAATGGGGTTTTTTTTAAGAGATGTTGGCTTCCCCTTATGCTTAATAGGGAAACATTAGCTTCCCTGCTGCAGAGCACAGGGTCGGTCGGTGATGTAGAAAACTTTCTTCCAAATTACGCTAAAACTCATTGCATGCTTGCCCCCAGTCACTTTTAGAGCTGCTTGTGTCACTGCAAGGGTGACATCCTGCGTTGCAGAACCGCCCTTGTGATACCGCTGAACAAAGATGCTTCTGTGAACTGCCCGTCTGCGTGCAGCGGAGAGGAATTCAGGGGGTGCTGGGGAAATAAGTAACTATAATAAAGACTTGGTTTAATTCTGTTGTTATCAGCCCAGTTTGGCTGGGGCTCTGTGTGAGCAAACCTGTACTGGCTTCATGCTGGAATATTTGAATTGTGGAAACCCGTTCCAGTTTCAACTCGGATGATCTGAACCCCTGGGGTTTTTTGTCCTTTGGAGTGTAATATCAGGTTAGGAATTCCAGGAGGGCAGATTTTGCACTGCGTTTTCCCTGGACTCTTTGTGCTTCCTGCATTTTATCCAAGTGGAAGTCATTCAGGAGCAAGCCTTTTGTGGCAGTCTTACTCCTGCACCTTGGTGGTGCAGCTGTGCAGAAAAATGAATAATAACACCCAGTGTCAGCTGGGATGTCTGTGCTTTTGTTATTCTGTTAATTATAGAAGAACAAGAAAATTTACCCAAACTTCATTGAACTCTGGCTCTGCTATGGACCTGCTTTGTGCTTACTGCTCATTTAAATGCTTGGCCTCTCCTTGAGTCAGCTGTTTGGTGTTTCACCTGGTTCAGGGCATGTGACAGCAGATACAGGATGCATTTCTTAGACTTCTACCCGTTCTTAATTTATTCTTCTTCTTTGCTGCATGCCAACAGTTACTAAAAATGGAAACTATGTGATTACTCTTTGTGTTCCACCTACAAACCTCCAAAGGTTGAGGCTGTTTCTAGCCCTGTCACAGTTAAAAGTCATGCATCAGATCTTAAAGGCCTGAGTCTGGACTAAGAAAGATGCGATTGTTAAAGGACATTCAACAAGATTCAAAATTGATTTAGAGTCAGAAGCGGGGTTTAAGAATCTAGAGGATTTCAAGCTTTTTGTTTCTCCAAAGTGAGCCACACTTTTGAGTTTCCCCTTCAAATAAAAGTTGAAACCCTTTTTATATAGCTTGATTCTAGGAGTTGAAACTTTAGGAAAGAGGCCAAATATTGTGAAATTTGTGATCTCATTGTGAGAGTAGGCAGCAGTGAGGTTTGTTTAGGCAAAACTTTCAGGGAAATTCCTGGGTATCTGGGCTAAATATCCTGGTTTTGTTTATTGACCACAATTGCTGCAGACTTACACTGGAAACGTTTGACTGGGGGAGGAGAGAGGCGACACAGCTCAATTCTGTGTCAGGAAATACCAGACCATTTCATGCTTTCCAGTCTCTTGTGTCTTTTTTGTCTGCCTGATCTAAACCGTATCACTTTGGGGGACTTTGGTGTATTAAGATGTATAAGAAGTTCTGCACAAAAACCTTTCCAAGCAAGATACGGGTAAGGCTAGTTCTCCAGTGAAGGAGAAATTGCTTGAGGAGGAGGTTGCTATCTCTTTGTCAAAACATTTATTTTTGTTTAACAAAAGAAGTAATTTTCCTCACTTTTTTTACTTTTCACTTCCCTACTGAAAAGGCAACTATCTTTATCTGACATTTTTCAGGTTTTAGGCCTGTTTTATTTCTGACTGCGATTTTTAATGAAGAAGTTAAGCTTTCATTAGTAGCTTTTCAAAAATACTGAGTGAAAACTTTCCACAAGGGGAGAAGAATATTTCAATCACCTCTAATCCTAACTTAAATATCAGAGAACAACCATAACATCCTAGTGATCCAGAGCACACTCAGGCATATACCTGGTCTCTCATGATGTAGGGAGGAGAGAGAGCAGCTCTTGAGCACTGCTGAGATCTGCTGCATGGTCGTTACTGACACAGTGATCATCGAGAGGTGCACTACCAAAATGAGTAAATCATGAGTCAGACCAGGCAGCGAGACAGTGGCAGTATTTAAAGTACCTCAGAGTAACAAGTGACAGTTTTATTTTTATATGTATATGGAAAAAAACCCCATATCATCATGTTTTTCTGCAGAGAATACCAGAGGAGTTAACCTTAGATGCCTTACTAGAAATGAATGAGTCAAAGGTGAAAGAAACAATGAAGAGATGTGGTGCCAGAGATGAGGAGTGCTCCAGACTCAATGGGGCACTGAGCTGCTTACGGAAGGTGACTGAATCAGGTACAGACTGCCTTGTTGTTCTATGGTATTAGTTTCTCTGCAGCCCGGCCCCCATACTGCTTCCTTTCACATGAGACAATCTGCAAAACCTCTAGACAATGTCTTTGGCTATATTCTGTAACCAGTATCAGGTTATGGCTCTTGGATGTACACAAAGTTGCAGTAATCAAACGCATCTAGAGCTGTGGATTGGATTTGGTTCTGTCAGCATGTCAAATAAATACATAAATGGAAAAAAATGTATGTAGAAATATCCTCTCCTGGTCAATAGACTATAACCTTATTCCCTCTCTGGTCAGAGTTATGTCTAATGCTCCAGTTAATCCTTCATCATTCAGTACACATATCCTTCACCTAACGAATATGACCAGATTTCTTGTAGGTAATCCCCTCCCTAAATATTGCCAGCTCAGAGAGAAGGTGTAATTCTGTTTGGCATTACGCTGCTCAGAAGTAACTGTTCAGCTCAATGCTTTGGAAGAGAAAAACATTGCTCTGGACACCCTTTATCACTGAGGAGCTTGTAGTGTGCTAATTGATTCACTTCTCTTTAAAACTGCTTGCTTCCTGCTATTTTTCTTTGCTAGAATTGATAGAATCATTAGCCAAATTCCAATAGCAGATTCCAGAGCTAGAAAGAACCCTGATTTACCTTGAAATTATGGAAAGAAGCGTACTGTGTAATTAGAAATGCATGTGTTTAGCATGCAAATGGGTCCGACCAAGTTACTTAAGATCAGTCAAGCTTAAGATTCCCAGAGTGCTGTTTCACCACCTTCCCCAGGCTACTTTCAAAGGCATTGTAAAATCTGTTTGTATGAAAGTGTTTCTCACAGCATACTGGTACTAATGTGCATCAGATTGTTCTTTGTAGCAATTATCAATCTGTCACTGAAAGGTGATGTTTCCTGTTGGTATTATGACAGTTCATACCATTTGCAAATCATAAAGATTAGTTAATGGAAAAGTCAGCAAACAGCTCAGTTTCACATTTCCTTTTTTCTAATCTTTCTTGTCCTGGATTGTCACATATTTCCCCTTCATACTGTGGCGAAACCAGCCATTGTTCAGAAGCCATGGCATTCACTGATTATAAAGAAATGGCATTTTTAAAAATCCAGGTATATGATCTCTTTTCAACCACTGACTGGTCAACAGGACATCAGGCCCTGGAGCTTTCACTTTTCACCTTGATATAAGTCATTAAGGACATACTTAAAATTAAGCCAGAGAGTTAACCTGAAGAATTAAGCCTCTGAAATTATCCCAATAATTTGTGCATTCCCGCCTTGCTGCCTACAGGCCTTTGTACTTTTTTTTTCCCCCCTTTATACCCAGAATTGGTCTACAGCTGTACTGGACCAGTCTGAACTACAGTGCTAGGCATTGTAGAAGGCAGTGCTGGGCTGCACCAGCACTGGAGCAGGATGTGTTGGTTCCTTTCGGTCCAGCTGTCTGTCCCTGGTGCAGCTCTAGCTAATACAGTCTGAACAAACGCAGCAGCTCTGTGCCGAGTACTGCTGCTGCCTGTGATGAAACAGCAGTGCCCCAGTACTCCAGGTGTCAGGTGAGTTCTAGGCACTGGTTACATGCCAGAGAGAAAGAGAAATGATCAAATGAGTATCAGGAGCTCCTACATACTCCTTATTTCCAATCTAATGGCCTTTCTCAGTTTAAGTGGCATTTAGCAGTTCTGTTGGCTAATAGAAAATAGTTTTCTCTTTTTACCAAAGCCCAGTCTAAAAGCAGACAGGATGCCAGGTTGGATGTTCAGGTTAATCTAAACAGATTGGCACTAAATCCACATAGGTTTGCAGTAGGATGTGGATGCCTGTTTTATGTAGATATGTGTATCTCACATTTTTCATTAGGGCTCCAGTCTGTTAAAACTCAGCCCATCTTAGAACATAGGACCTGATTTTAGCTTTTGAGATACATAGCTACAGATATGAAAGTAAGGGTAGTTACTGCCATTCTCGTTTTAAAGGTTACTTTAGCTGATGGGTGTCAGGGGAGGAGAAACTAGGCTTGCACCTTGGCTAGGTGCAAAGCAGGGGAAAAAAACCCACCTTATAGCCTAAAGCAGCATAATGTAGTATGTGTATATACATTGGCTTTTCTTTTTAATCAGTCACTAACATTGCTACGGTTGGTGAGCAGGTGGGGAGTTAAAAGATGATGTGCTGATGAATCTTTCTGAGGCACGCCGAGAGAACAGCTCTACACACACGACCGAATTCCCCTGCTCCTCTGTGCCCACATGGACTCCCTCTGCACTGCACCTTCCCAAGGGCAACAGCCAGCAGGCACGTTCTGTGTCAGTATCTACAATCCCATCTTCAGAATCTCTTGCCTCAAGTCATGGACCTTCTATCTATGCAGAAAACCTCCTCGACCCTTTTGCATTCCCCACACACAGTGGAAGGTTAACACCAAGGACTCCTCACAGCATCACCATCACTCCACCCACCACTCCTCAAGCCAAGAGACGGCATAAGTTGAAGCCACCACGGACTCCTCCTCCCCCTTGCCGGAAGGTGTTTCAGCTGCTACCTAACTTTCCAACCCTCACAAGGAGCAAGTCCCATGAATCACAGTTGGGAAACAGGATAGATGAAGTTCCTCCAATAAAGTAAGCATGATAATTCCTCCTTCCCCACAGGCACTGGTGGGCTATGTTTATATGTTTACATTCAGTGCTCCAGTTCTGACTCTGTGAAAGACCTGGTGTCCAGTTGCCTCATCATAGTTTCACGGTAGTCTGAGAATCTGTATCAGTGGGATATTCTAAAATAACCACAAAACCTGCTTGTTATTAGTGTACTTAACTTGAAATTTATTTGAATTTATTTGAAATTGCGCCTGCTGGGGAGGTTGGGATGGCTGCTGCTATTAAAGGGCCCCAACTGTTTTTTCTCAAGCATCTAGTAGCCCTTCCACATACTCAAATTCTCTTCTGTCCTTAAATGTTCTTCACCATTCAGGTGGCTGGTGCTCTTTTATGTTGTTATCTTAAGATGTATTTTAGCTGCTAGTGCAAGCTTTAAAACACATTTATTACACTATAGACAACTGTAGCTCCATAACAAGACAACTGGTCTTAAGCTACACCTTTTTTTTTGACTGATCCAGGCTTTGAGATACACTTTTTTTTTTTTTTTTGGTGTGTAGGTGGGATGGAAGGTATTAATCTAACATTTAAGTAATAGTTGAAACTGGGAAAGAAATGTGTCTTCCAAAGACTGGCTATCCCTAAACATCTCAGAGATTTAGGTCAGCATCCAAATTCTGTAGCAGGCACTGGGTCTCTAAAATTTACCCTAACTCTTTGATCACCTGGAAGAGTTCAAGGAACCTGTTCCACTCAGGACCTTTTTGCCAAAATTACATTTTTCCATAAGGGAAACTAGCCCAGCTCAGAATGGAGTTGAGATTCTGGGTGTGAGCATTAACAGCAAATGGCTGTGCTTTTGGTGCTGCAGTATTGTATTGCCTGCTGGTTTGATATGAAGGAGTTAATTATAAAGGTGTAGCCTTGTAAGCAGTACAGTATTCTTCCACACTGTGAGTGCACATGAAGTATACCTTAAAACCTGCAATTGCTAAACATGTAAACGCAGCAAGTAAGCATCTGTGGCCAATGCCCGGCGGGAATAATCTGGTTCTGCTGTGATCCAGGTCCTATTGGTTAAGTTTGACAGGAATTGCAAAATGTAGCACTTCTGTGATTCAGGCACTTCCATGGAGCCTGCCAGCTGACTGAGTTGCACAGCCCTGTTAACACTTCTCATCTGCAAGCCAAAATTCAGGTGCGTTCTTGGACGCTTCATTCACAGGCTGGAGCCAGAGCTCTACCCGGCAAAAACTACCATTTGTAGGCAGGAGAATATTTGCTATGCAGCAACCTCAGGAGCCTGTGCAAAACCAGAGATGTTTGTAAACCTGACATCAAACGCTGCAGGAAAGAGTTTCTGCTCTAGCAAAGCGTGTATCCTGTCACATGAATATGAATGACAAAAAAACCCCAAAAACCAAACCCACCCACTTTTTTTTTTTTTTTTCTCTCTCTCTAGGTTCGGTAAGAGATTTTTACAGGGCTGTCTTCGTTTCATTGCTGAGAGAGAAGAACCTGTCCTTGTCAACTATCTGTTGATCATCCCTGCACAACCTCTGGAGGTCATCAATAGGGCCTTCTATCCCAGAGTTTCTGTTAACTTTAACAGGAGCTTGGCCTACTGGAGAACTGCAGGATGTTTACATGGTCTTTTTTGTAACTGGTGTTTCTTCAGATGACAAAAGCTGGGAAAAGGACTGGTGTTTGAAGGGTTAAAGCAAGGGGTTTATGTGTAATGGCTTGTCTGTGACTTCAGACAGCTGTTACTGGTGCCTCTTGGTACTAGAAATAACTTCATATCTAATCGTTTAGTATCTTTGGATATTCATTACCAAGTATCTCTGTAATGAAATTGGACAGTTGCGTGCAACCTGAGAAACGCTTCAGCATGTGCTTAAATGTGGAATGCTTCCTCTGATGTTGTTGAGTCTGTTCATTATTTAATGGCTTACAGGACTAGGACTTCTGGTTTTATCCAGTGACGTATCAATGCCATTGAGTGTTTTAGCTATCCTGATGTGACTATGTGTGTCTGTCTCAGACACAACCTGTAGCCCTGGAAGCTAATCTAGAGAGATACAGGCATCTTGGAAAGATTCTCACTTTTTTGTAAAGTATGAAAGTCCAAATAAGGAAATTATAGCACCACACGTATATCTAATGCCCTTTAAAACAAAAATCCCAGGAATTACTTTCAGAAATGAAGAAGCATAGAAAGAAAATTGTAAAATTAAAATGCAAGCAGAAATCTGAGCATTTCTCCGTGGAGAGTGATAGAATTTATGCAATAAATAAAAAAGGCATTAGAATAAATTCAAACAGAAATTAAGAATTTTGGTGCTTCTATGCATATAGTCGTATCATCTGTTTTAAAATCTATACTGTAGGCACTTTTAAGTCCCATTCAATTCCAAACTTTTTTATATTCATTAGGACTCTTCAGTAAGGCCTTAGCCTTCTTAACTGTTGTTAACAGCCATCTTAACTGTTGTATTATGATTAATTCAGATGACTGAGCATTTGGATGACCACATTAGATCATCAATATTCCTTGGAAAAGCAACTAGTTATTCCAGCCTTTTCAAAGATGCCAAAGACCACAGATGCCTTTAAAAGTTCATTGGAATAATGATAAAAAAGAATCTGGTGCCATCTAGGGTCAAATAAAGACACTGGCTTTTTGTAAGCATTGACAGTGTCCAACCTTGAAGCTGCGTTGATACTTGCAGATCTGAGTTTTCTCCAGCTTTGCAATATGGCTATAGATTTAATTCAGGAAATATGCCAGAATCTTAGTATTTGAGAGTTTTTAGGAAGTTATGTGGCATAATCACTGGAGTGCTGGACTGGCATTTTGAAGTCTAGGTCTCCCTTTCTGCACTTACCAGCTAGCTAAGTGATCTCACATAAATCTTTATTTGTCTGGGTCACACTGGCCCTGTCTATAAAATAGAGATAGTAATTTTCAGTGTAAGAGAATATTCTCAAGTCTACTGACACTGCATGAAAACTGGGTGGTGGTATTCCTGGTAAACCAATTGGGAGTAAAGTCTGACTTTCCACTTTAAGAATGGCCTAGCCCTAATCAGATGGACTTCTGTAATCCCTAAATTTAAAACACAATGATTTAACAAAAAGAGGGAAAAATTATGATTCCACCACCAAATCTTATCTTACATTGCCTCCATATGAAAACAAATAGAAGAGTAGTATCTGGTAGTAGCTTTACAGCAGAAGGCAAACCAATCTCAGCTGTGCTACTAACAGTGTCATGGCTTCTAGTCCTTATCTATGACAGTGATCGCTTTGTTTCTGTCTAGACCGGTAAGCACGCTTGTGAGTAATGCTTCCCTAAACCATCCTTTTATTCTCCATCAGAACTCTCCCAAGGATCCCCTCAAACGGTACGAAGAGACTTTGGCTTAGCTGTAACACACAGGTAAGCCACACGTGCTGTGTGAGCCCCAAAGGAAATAGACTGAGGGGGTCAGACAAGGACAGCATCCTATTTAGTGTGTTTGTAGCAGTCATGACCCTTAAGATAGGTTTGAAGTTGGGTCAGGTGCCTCATTTGCCAAGTTCAGCCCTAACTATGTATTTCAGCTTCATTTTTTTTTTAAATATATGCACTTGAAATCCTTTTTGCAAAGCCAATTGACTCGTGGTTCTGTAATGACTAGCATACCAGTAGTAGCAATGTTGTGTATGGGGTGATAGGACCAAGCGTACCAAATGTGTAACAATGCCTTTTCTAAAACACTTCCACTGCTACAAACGAAAGGGAAGCTGCTCCTTCCTCCCTGCGTGGAAGAGCATACATTTCCCTTTTCCGCCCTTGTAGCTTCCTGCATCCCCCTTTCCCAAATCCACACCAAAACTGGGCCAGCCAGTTCTAATGCCAAACAAACCTATCCATTTAATTTTCTGGTAAAAGGGATAGCACTCCCACCACCACTCACCCACCATAAATTGGGTCCCAGGTCTACAAACATGTTCAGGTGAATATAACCAGCACCACACGACATGTCCTGCTGACCTGAGGAGGGACACCAGCAACTGATAGGCAGCACATGCTCACAGGCTGGATCTGCACTTGGAGCGTGTGCTGGCTGCTCCCTCTTGCTTGTTTCATGAGGTGAAGCTCAATTCCAGTTTGAGGTTTGTTTATGAAAAGTAGTGATATTCTATCACTTGAGGCTTCAGATCTGGAATTGCTGACCTGCAGCTTTGAGCACCTTCTAGAGATGCGTGTTCGTGCACACCCTGTCTCCTTGTCAGAGACACCTCTGAGTACCTCTCGTCCCTGTTCCAGGAGTGGAGAGGAAGTAGCAAGAGGCCTGCAGAGTTGGTGCCAGCCTTCTTTCGGTTGCTTTTGGTTTGAAAAGCGAGAATTCTCTTCTACAACACCACTTGCCCTTTTCAAAAAGAGCTAAAGAACTATAGCCTCTCTGTAACTACCTACAAATGTTAATTTTTCTTTAGGCACCAGGTAACATCATTTTTCCCCTCTTGTCTCTACTTAGATTCTCTACAAAGTCTTGGTTATCTCAGATTTGCCAAGTCTGTCAGAAAAGCATGATGTTCGGGGTGAAGTGTAAGTACTGCAGGTGAGCACACAGTGATGTTCTTTTTCAGGGGAACTTTGCATTTGATTCATTAAAGCTTGCCAGTAACACATATCTCTTAATATGTATGATACACTGTTAGCAGCGGCATAATTTTTTCAGTCAGCTTCTCAACTGGCAAAGGAATGCTTTGGCACAACTTATACTTTAGGTTGGCAGCCTGACACATGGATGAACCAAATTTATTTCCCTGCCACAGGCTTCCTACCTGATCATGAGCAAATCTTGTAGTGGGAGCTGGATACCTAAATAACAGCAAGGATTTTAGTTTTTGCCTCTCTGTCTGGGTTGTTAATCCAGAGTGCTGAGATTTTAGTGCTTCACTGTGTCTGGATGAGAGTCAGTGAAGGTAACTATGTTAAAAATGAATCAGATGCTAAGATATGTATATGGCTTTCATTAGCCTAATGACACACATAATAGGATTCTTCATATGAATGCATGCTGCTTTGGGGCCTGGAGCATTCCAGAGCTCCCTCTGAGAATAGCATAAAAATTACAAATTAAGGGTAGGCTTCCTCCTTTTGGGAAAGAACAAGTTGCTATTTAACATGTAATGTTTCTCTTTCAGATTAAAATGTCACAACAAATGTACTAAAGAGGCACCTGCTTGTAGAATATCCTTCCTTCCCAGTAAGTAATTATCTGCAAATTCTTAGCATTTCAATGTAATTGATGGTATTGCGAGAATAAAAAGTCTGATTAAAGCTTTTTTCTCCCTCTTGCAACCTGTTTTTCAGTAACAAAAATAAGAAGAACAGAGTCTGTCCCTTCTGATATCAATAATCCAGTAGACAGGCCAACAGAACCACAATTTGGAACTCTTCCGAAGGCACTAACTAAAAAGGTACACGGTGACTGAAGTGAGTCTTCTGTCTGTAAGTCACTGAGGAGCTACAATGAGAGGTGGCGGCAGTATCTTGAAGCTGGAGCAAGAATGGCACCCTGAGTGAATGGCATTCACTTTGCAAAGAGACTTTGAAATGTGGTGACATTTTCTCCCTGTAAAACATAGGTTGTGCACAGCTGTCTACTCACTTAGAAAAACCACGCTATGATCGAGGCTAGGGACAGCTTTTTGTTCTCTGTTGTTCAGTAAACATCGAGGGGAATTCTTTCTTTCTTTCTATTGTTTTCTCACGAGTGATTTTCCTTGCTTTGCAGGAGCATCCACCAGCAATAAATCATCTGGACTCTAGCAGTAATCCTTCTTCTACAACCTCATCCACACCATCTTCTCCAGCACCTTTCCAGTCTTCCAACCCTCCCAGTGCAACACCTCCCCCAAACCCATCTCCTATGGGCCAGAGGGATGGACGATTTAACTTCCCAGGTAAACTTATTTTTTTCAGGAGACCTCTGCCAAGATCAGAAAGGCCTGTATGCAAGCAGAAGCTGACCAAGACTTCATAGGTAGTTGCAGGTTTCTGCATACATGGTTGTGTCTTAAGAAAGGTGTGAAGGTGTATCTTGTTACCTGATAAAAGAAAATGGTTTGTTCTTATAAGTTTTTAAGCAGTATCAACAAGATACCTTTGCAGGAGACAGATTATTGAGGAATGTTGGCACCTTTCTTAAATGATTTGATCTATTTTCTCCTTTTTTGAAAAGGACTAAAAAAGAAAAAATTATATTCTTTCTCCTCCCTTTTCTCATTGTATTGTAAAATGCATGCTGCAGCCTGCTGTGTTTGGTCACCAGTGGCTTTAAATCACGAGTGAGTTGATCGCTAGAGCAAAATGTAAAAAATGAGAACTGGAATGAATTACTTTACCAGTCCCTTCCAAAAGATAACTGACAATCAACACCCATGTTTAAACTGTTAACATACACGTATGGTGGTGAAAAATTTACCCTACATACTTTACAGATTAAGAACCCAAATATGCAGTCTTTACCAAAGTCGATACAGGCAAGAATCTCTGACAAGGGCAGATTTACATAGTGAGAATGAATTTAATTCCTTTGATCTGGAAATGAAGTTGCATGCTGATGAAGCCACGTGCTGCTCAATAGCTGCTATATGTAGCCTTCAACATTGCTGTATTTTGCATCAAGCTTTTGATCTGTGAGTGAAAGCCGTTATTTTAGCCTACTCAAAAGGAGCAGAAGCAGAGCCAGTTTAGTACAGGGATTCTACTGTAACTACTTTGTATTAGGACATACTGCTCAAATTCACTGAAATAAAAAAAAAAATGCTTGCAGATGGCTCATGAGCTTCAGGCTTCTCTCGGTGCGTCTCTGAGAAGCTGAAGCAATGAGAGCATCGAAGCACCAGCCTTTACGTGGGCCTGCCTTTTAGCATTCCTGGGTTCTCTAAATTTGCTTCTGCCACTTGAAGTCTGAATGTGTTGTTTTCCCACCAGACTGTTTGCTTATTGGTAACATAGCTTTCATTTGATATGTATCATCTGTCATACTCTTCCAAAAATGCATGTGGCTGAAATTCACCCCCTCAAACAGGCTGATAATCTACTAATCTGTTTTCCAACAGTGAGTTGGGACTAATTCATTGAATGCATATGGGGCACTTACTGATGATCCTCTAACTAACTTGTTTGTGTTTTTTTTCTCCTGGTAATTTTTTTTTTGCTGTTCTTTTTTTAAAAAAAAACCAATTTAAAAAAAAAGCTGCCTACTACATTCAGCATAGACAACAATTTATCTTCCCAGGTGAGTTGATTGTTTTAATTCTACTAACCAGCTTCTGTTGCCAAAAAGTAACTTGTTTGTAAACTTCCGCATGCTGCCCAAGAACAATAATTCTGCTTAAAAAAAAAAAAAGTATCTAAAACAATTCAAACTTTCTCTTACCTCAGTATAGAATTCAGGCCTCTTTCTCGTAATATGAGGTACTGATGCGATTTACGTACTAGTGAAACTTTGAATATTCAGTTGTTAAACAGTAGCTTTCTGCACACAGCCCTGTTCTTTCTTTAAAAAGGCTCACTTTCAGGGTTATGTACCTAGCTAGTATATATTGACACTGTCAGTTCAGGAATGCTGAGCTCACCTTTATGAACTGAGGCTCTTGCTTAGGGGTTTTAACCATGATGCGACACTATTCATGTGTGGATTTGCATATACAAACTTTTCTCAGTCAGCTGTTCGTGAACCCTTAGAAACAGCTTGTTTGTTTCCAAAGTGAGAATTTATGATGTAGGATGCCAGGTACAGAGTATTTATTCTGAGTTTTGGAAGGATCTGGAACCCAAGCTGAATTTCCTGTGCACTTGCGACACTGGACAGACTAGATGCATTTGGAATATATGAGCTGCAGTACAGATGAATTCAAACATCCTATGTCTGTGAGGATTTAAGTATTTCTGATTTGTCCAAGGCAACTTGAAGGTGTGTGAGCAGTTCACAGTGACCCTGACAGACATTACAGATAAGTAGGTAAATGGGAAGAAGACTGGGCTTGGTCAATATACAGGCATGTAAGTACTAGGAAAGACGAGCATAGTTTTAAATTAATAGAAGTATAAAATCATATTGTCTGTGGTTGAGTTTACTTTATAATTCCTGAATAAGAAGCAAATAGTCACTATTGCAATGTTAAAACTTCCAATCTGTAAGAGATTGAAGTGTAAAATATGTACCATAAATGTTCTATTTTCCCAGAGATTCCCAGTCCTGTGCAAATAGCACAGCCTCCAGAAACAGCTGCAGACACTAAGTAAGTATAGTTTTAAATTCTTTTATTTGCATCGTGTTTACCTGATAATCTTCAGATCAGTCTGACAGTACTATGTTACAACCAAAACTGAACTTATAATTTGAGAACTCACAGGGTAATTTTAGTCAGCAAAGGTGCTACTGGTATTCCTGGTTTTATAAAGCTGAGTATGATATTTAAATGGGAGACTAAGAAGTCCATGCCTTTAATATCTAGTTATGTGTCCACTCCCGAGATCAGAAAGTTCTAATGAAATAGAAGTTATGGAGTTTTACAGTTAAAAGAGCGTGGCACACTTAGCTGCAAGCAAACATCTTTTTAAGGATCTGAATTGTAGGGCATGCAAAAGATTTTAGCCTGCATTGCCAGCACTTAAAATTGCTTCTCCCCTGTAGGTGTTTCAGTAGTAGGAATGGGAATATCCATTACTGGAACACATTGTAATAACGTAGCCATGCCACTGCCAAATCAATTCCTACCACTTAATCATTGAAAATCACTTCAAAGTCTTTGTCCCTCATTTGCTAAAGTAAGCTTAGAAAGTCCTTATCTGTTAAGTGGAGCTGTAATTGTATTTTTATCTGACCTCCTATAATGCTATCAAGATCTGTTCTCTATTTGCTTCTTTCCACTCCACTAATGGCATATGTAGCAGCCTACTTTTCTAAGTCAGGTGGATATGCAAACATTATTTTCACTGTAAACCTGTCTTCTCTTGTTAGTGCTGATCAACAGCCAGACACAGATGGAGTTGAATGTGAAGCAGAGGTAGGTTTTCTGTTTTGCCCTTTTGTACAATCAGAAATGCCACGTTGAAAGTGCAACGAAAAAGCTGTGGCCCTGCAATTATGAGTGTAGACTACTGTGCCTTACCTCACTTCCAGTGAACAGTTCGTACTGCAAAGTTCTTAACTGAAAATTCATGGTTTCTGTAGCAAGGCTGAAACAATTAAGTACTTGTAACAATACTTAACTTTTTCTAATCGGGCTAAGATGATATTTTTCAGACTTCTGGTTCACTCAGTTTGGTGCAGCCATTTTTACATTACAAGAGTTGCAGGCTTGCTGCTGGAGTTACGAGGTCTGAATGCTCTGCAGACACCAAATCTGCAAGTAATGCATGTGTAGGTATTTCCAGTGGTCAGATTAGCTGATGGTAGATCCTGCAAAGCAAAGGCTGTAAGCATGGACTTATATATTTTGCATAGGAAAGCCTTTCCATACCTATTCACAAGAGTCTGTGATTTTGGTAGTGCCTAAGCACACATTCAGCTTACAGTATGAACACTGAAATGGGTTTCTGTAGGGCTGAGTAAATCAATAGGGGTAGAATTGATTATTTCAGCAGAGATTACTGGATTTTGGATCAAGCTTATTGATCTCTGGAGCACTTCTCTTTAACAGGAGAATTTCAGTGATTTCAAAAAAACCTGTGCCCACATTTATTTGAATAACAAGGAAGTCCTTGATCCTTCCTTCTAGAATGGTCTGGTGCGTTTTGCCCCACACTGAACGCCAAATCCTGAGAGGCTGAGCACCTAGATGTTGGTGCTGGTCCTACAAATTTAACTCTATATGGGATAAAGCCTTGTCTTCACCTGCATGCACTGACCTACAGAAGATGTATGCCTTTTTGTAGCCTTCTGAGATTACTTTGTCCTGTGAGGTGTATTTCTAGAGCTGTAGTCAAATGCGTATATCCAGCCCCCTGAAGTTCTCTCAAAGCAGCCTTTACTGCTGGCTTATAGGCTGCTTCTGCCCCTCAGATGGGACTCTCACCACCTGTTTCCCTTCTCTTTTTGTGAACAGGTGGAAGAACTGGAGACTAATACATCAGAACCTGAAGATGATGAGGATGAGGTGGAAGATTTGCCAAACAGACGGCCACACTTGCAAGGGATGATTTATCGCAAACCTAGCCAGACCAGCGTCTACCTGCAGGAATGGGACATTCCCTTTGAACAGATTGAACTGGGGGATCCTATTGGCCAGGGACGATGGGGGAAGGTTTACAAGGGAAAATGGCACGGGGAAGTGGCCATCAGGCTGTTGGAGATAGATGGGAACAATCAGGATCATCTCAAGCTCTTTAAAAAGGAGGTGATGAACTATAGACAGACCCGGCATGAGAACGTGGTACTTTTCATGGGAGCATGCATGAACCCTCCTCATTTAGCAATCATTACCAGGTAAGGATATAGCATCTTAGTATTATTTTTAGTATATACGTATTATATAGATAGATAATACTTACTTTTTATATATAAAAATAAACCTTTCACTACAGTCAGGAGGTGGCAGACATGAATGCAGTCTGTGTTGTTCACAGTTTTGGATGCTAGAGTAGTCTACTTTTAGGGAACATATAATATTTTTTGGCAATTTTCTTTTTATTTTTTAATTCTTAAATAATAAATTTCAAAAAAGTAGGAGAAAAAAAATACCCAGGACAGGCTGTTCCTCTGCCATCTACTTCCAGATGGTTCCAATTCAGCAAAGCAACAATAAGCCAATGTGTGAAGGTGATAATGCAACAGTTCTCTCTTCCTTTCTGTCCCTCTTAGGGATACTTGCTGATTAGGCAAAAATGTTACTATTTTTCCCCTCTCTCTCATTTTCAGTATTTAGTTGAGATGAGGATCGTTTAGCCCCTAAATAACAGGGTTTGGGGATGTTCATATGCAGGCTGAATTTAAGTAAGGCCAAGGGCATGCCATTCCCATAGTCTGGCAAGGAGGCACTCAGTCATTTCTAATTGCCAGTTCCAAAAGAAGTTTCCTGCTTAAGTGACCAGTAGCACCAGCAGCAGAAGCTAGCGCTCAGATTTTGAAATATGGACTTCAGATGTCAGAGCAGTACAACAACAACTGGGTCTCTGAAGAAATACATAAGCATTTGTTGCATATGCTTGAGCATGCTTTAACAATAGGTCTCCTGTACATGTGTACACCCACACAGATGTAAATCAATTGGATCCTTAAAGTTCTCCAAAATGGCATTTCTCAGCAGTGGAAGAGGGCTGGGATTCTGTCAAAGTGATAAGAAAACCAACTGAACATCCAGTATTACATTCTTATTTCCCTCCAATCTTTTAAAGACATTTTTAAGGATTGTTGTTCCTCTTTCCTGTAGCTTCTGCAAAGGAAGGACGCTTCACTCATTTGTGAGGGACCCCAAGATATCCCTGGATATTAACAAAACCAGGCAGATAGCACAGGAGATCATTAAGGTAAGGGTACGTTATGCTAACGGTGACATCCGCTTTCTGGGCAGTGCCTCAGCAAGAGCTTAGAGTCTGCACAGCTGGAGAGGTTCTGTAAGTCTCAGTAGCCCGACAGGGTGTTGCAGCAGGAGATACTCAAAGTTGGCTGAAAAAAGTGCTAATTAGCGGGCAGTAAGCGATGGGCCTGTAAGGAGAGAAATAGAGCTTTTGCTTGCCAGTGAGGCGCTGGGGAGGGAGAATTTAGATAAAGGGAACAATGAAGAAAGGTATGCAGGACAGGTTTCCTTCCCGGTTTCTTTATTAGTAACTGCAGCTAAGTTAATGCATTCTGGAGTAGATGGCATTTTCTCCCAGATTTGCACAGTGTTTTCTGTGCTTGCTTTCAATGTTTCTCAACTGAAGAAGCATTTCTAAAGCTGCTGTTCTGGCAGAAATATCCTGTGAATTTAGTGAGCAAACTTGTGTCGGTTATTCATTTTCTTACATGTACAGACTTCTTCAGAATTGTGAAGTACACAGCCACTTAATGCTTTAACTAAGAGTACCCACGCAGCAGCCCTACGATGCGGAGGATGAAAAGCAATTCAGAGGTTGGGCACTGAACTAAGATCTGCTCTCTTGCAGACTTCCCTTGCACCCTTCCTGCATAAGTCAGACAGCTGCTGTGTCCCCACGTACAATTCATTATTTGTGCTGGAGTAATGAGAGTAAATATGTATTAGAAAGCAAAGCATGCCCAGGGTTAGAAGCTTGTAAATAATAAAAAAAAGTTTACATCTCTGCATATATTTCCCAGGGCATGGGGTATCTTCATGCAAAGGGGATTGTACATAAGGATCTGAAATCCAAGAATGTTTTCTATGACAACGGGAAAGTTGTGATCACTGACTTCGGATTATTTGGAATTTCGGGTGTGGTTCAGGAAGGAAGGTAAGTGGAGGTTTCAATGTTTGGTCCAATTCTAGAATGATAAATAATGATCAAATAGGGAAACATTTTGATGCACTACAAGTGAGGAGTGTTGATTGCTTTAGTACATATACACATTTTTGGAATATGCACTTTTTCTTCTTCTT
>VYZV01025807.1:25653-57075 GCA_013401275.1 Pandion haliaetus | reverse complement strand
TTTTTTTTTTTTTTTTTTTTTTTTAAGCAGAGTGCTTTCTACAGCTCCAGTAGCACAGAGCTAGGAAGTTATGTATGGAGTAAGACGCAGAACACAGAACAAAGAAAACTTTAAGCTCAAGAACGAGCTGGAGAGTCAGGCTAACACATGCATATTTTTTAACGTGGCAAGAAAATTAGAAAGGAAATGCGAGTGAAAACATTTGAGTAAATAAAGTCAAGGCATTAGGTGAAGCACAAATACAGTCCATACGCTGCTTCTTGGCTGTAGCAGTAGTGTTTCAGTACCACTTCTTTCTTTTGAACTCAGGAGGGAGAATGAATTGAAGCTGCCTCATGACTGGTTATGCTACCTGGCCCCGGAAATTGTTCGTGAGATGGCCCCTGGGAAAGATGAAGACAAGCTGCCTTTCTCCAAAGCTGCAGATATCTATGCCTTTGGGTAAGAAAGGAACACCTAGGAGTACGATGGGAGCTTACTAGATGAGATTTGTTACAGACCTGAGCCTTGTGAGTCAGTGGTCCTCTTCTCACAGACTCAGGATTCTAGTTAGGATGCATTTTTCTCACCTACTACAAAAGTCATGGGCGGGAGGTGTGTGGGGTGGGAGGGATTTGCTGCATAGGCTTATACACCTTCCAGAGCTTATCTGAAGAAATTGGAACAGTGTCAGGCTTTTGTATCTTTTTCTTAAGAGCAGGCAAAGGCTTGATTTGTCTGTTGATGTTGCAGGACTGTGTGGTATGAGCTCCAAGCAAGAGAATGGCCTTTCAAGAACCAGCCTGCAGAGGCGCTCATCTGGCAGATTGGAAGCGGTGAAGGAGTGAAACAAGTCCTTGCAACTGTTAGTTTGGGGAAAGAAGTCAACGTAAGTACCTCAGTTGCAGCAATCCTTCCATATAGCTATTTATCAGGAAAAGAGGGAGCTGCTTAAAGAGGAAATTTATTTTACTTGTATTGTAACTCTAAAGGTAAAGGGCAGGATTGAGAACAGATTAGAATGGTTAGATACTGAGCCTCTGCCCATAACTGTCGTACAGAAGTGGATGTGCACCGGTACACAGGATACTGTTTGATTATAAGAATGTCCAAGACCTCTTTTAAACAGTATTTCTGGTTGGGCTCGCACAAATCACAGTGCTCAATCAGTTGCTTGGTCTACACGGTTGACCTGTGAACTAAGTGGAGATAATGAGCCACAAATATCCTTTGCAGGAAATTCTCTCAGCGTGCTGGTCATTTGATCTCAGTGAGAGACCTAGCTTCACTGTCCTCATGGATATGCTTGAAAAACTGCCAAAATTGAATCGTCGGCTCTCCCACCCAGGGCACTTCTGGAAGTCTGCTGAGTGAGTATTTGCTGCTGTTAAGAATATTTATGCCACTCAGAATTTGCTAACGGATCATTTCTGTGCTTTATTTTGCCTTCCTGGGGGCTGTCAAACCTCTGAGGGGAGAGTAACAGTGTGCTGTTCTGCTTTTCTAGTTACTAGGAAATTATGCAATTAAGCTTGCATGCTTCAGACAGTTAATTTCCTACTCTAACGTATTCACCTCCATCCTTCAGCAGATTACTTATCTAGCTTTATGTTTGGTTTCAGAGAGTATCTACCAACAGTATTGGAAAGGGCCCACACTGACCCCAAAGTGTTTAGAATAATAGCTGGTACTGACTGAGGAAAGGAAGGACCAAAGAATGTGCCACCGTTTCCCTTTGAAACTGAACTGTCAAATTTTGGAAGAGTCCTAAGTTTGTAGCGTTCCTCAAGGAGCATGTGGGGGAAAAAAATCTAAACTCCTCCTCTTCTTTACAGAAAAGTGCCCAATTTGCACAGGCAGGCAAAGAAATGCAGCATTAGTCCTGACTCAGAATAGTTGATTTCTGGGGAAAAACCAAAGTAGGTGGTAATCGTGTGTCAAGCGATATAGAAATCCTGAAGATGCATTAAACTGACGGCTAGGAATGAGTGACAATGTTTGGACCGACTCTCTAAGTTGGAATTATATCAAGATCTGGACCAAGGAAGGAAACCACATGAAGTCAGCGTAAGTCCTTGCCAGATCGTGATACGCTCAGAGTCAGTGTCTGTGTTGCAGTTGGGAAAGAAAGGTCTCATACAATCAAGCATCAGTACACTGTCAAAACTGGAGGAGGTCCCTCAAAACACCTGATTGTACATCCCATGACATCTGTTATGACAGACCAGACCAGAATATAAAATTCATTCCGGTTCAGACTGGATGAGCATAAAGCCACAAGGCTTAAAACTTTCAGCCTCTTTTCTCACGAATAACCTGCCACTCTCAGAGAAGGATGGTTCTCAGTTCCACTTCTACCAAAAGCAAGCGGAAGCAAAGCAGATTCAGTCTCTTGGCTCCAGAAATTGTAAACCCCACCCCAGACCAGTTTTATGGCAGTTGTCTAATTTCGGCTGCTGACTGCTGTTAGCCCAAGTAGCTCCGATGGACTTCGGTGAACAGGCTGGGCCCGCAAGCCCCAGTGAAAGGCAGCCAGTCCGGTTTCAGGAACACGCTTAGAGTTTCTGTTAGGCACAAGGTTACGTTTTGGTGACTTCAGTGTCTGTATAGTCTGCAGGAGATCAGACATGTTTGCAACCAGTGCCCATTTACCACGTACTTCGCTCGGTGCTTATTTTCATCTACTGAACCGCTAATACTTATTTTCTCTTTTTTCTCCTTTTTTTGATGTTTAATCTACCCCTTTCTTTTCCGTAACCCTTCACGATCTTCCTGCAATACCTTACCATATCATGACTAACCAAACACTTCTGTTTGCTTATATGATGACTGCCATGGCATTTTGTGCTTTGGTGGGTGTGGTTCGTTTGGGGTTTTGGTTGCAAATTTCGCCATTTGTCTCTTGTGTAAGTTCCCTAACATTTGTACTGGATCCCTGATACATTATGATCTCTAACAACTTTAAAATGTGGAATGCTTCTCCAAGACTGGCCTCATCTTTATACAAAAGGACACTATTATCAGCAACGATTGAACACTTACTAGCCACTCACTGATAAGTAGAACTGTCTGGTATTTTTTTCCCCTCACTAGTCATGTGTATACGTGTATCACAGCACTCACTTTCAAAAAGTACAACGAAGGGTTGAGAGAGCCTTACAGATGGCAGTTATTCTTTGTATCATCAGTGACTGCCTTTGTGTGCTGTGGCACAGCTGGGAGGCAAGGTGTCTTTCTGCACCCCGAACACTCACTACTTCAGCAGAGCTGTCACATCTACACATCAGTCCTTGTGATTTCAATTGTCTAGATTTAAAAAAATAAAAATCTAAAGAGAAACCAACAACATCTGAGCTAAGAAATGGACCTGTGTGTAATTGCTGCTCCTTACCTGTCCTTCAGCCGTAATTGAAGAGAAACATTTTTTTTTCCTCTTCTGGCCTAAAGCATACCAAACCCAATTTCCAGGCACAGCTTGTGTTGGCCAGATCTATACCCAGCTGCCTTGAGTATGTGCTTTTCAATTATCCATTCCTTCAAGTCATCCAGCTTCACTTGTGACATTTCCTTCTATTTTTTTTAAAGTAATCCTCCCTTGCCTTGAAGATTGTTGTAATTAAGTTGTGTTATGTTATGAAGACAGCAATTCTTTTGCCAGGAGATTTGCATCATACAGCAGTGTCCTTTGGTACTATTTTTTCCTTTCTGCGGAAACACACTGTACTCCAACACTATGGTTCTGTGTGTCAACACTTTCACGCCCTCATTTCTCTATACAGCAAGATCCACTTGTGTTGGATCATTAACTGTGATGACTGATTTGACATCTCTTCACCTACCTAACCAGACACACAGAGCAGACTGAGAGCCCAGGCTGTCTACACATTCCTGTGCAGACAATCACACTTTCACATCGTCCTCTGATATCACATTGGAAATTAACTTGAAGTAATGCTTCCCATTTGGGCAGTCAGTTTGTGAGAATGCTCAATTCCAGAGCAATTTGCCAAGTGATTATTTTGGGTTAGTGTTTCCATAGGGAGTTATTCTTGAACAGCTTGTGGAACTGCAGAACCATTTCTTATGTAGTAGCTACGCTAATTATTTTTGCCTGGGTAGGTGGACCAACACCCCCCCCCCTCCACCCCCCCAAGTGGTTCATGTTGATTTGCATACATTACTACTTTTTTCTCTGCTCAAAGCATTTAATAGGGGAGAAGTACTTTAAGTGTCAGTATTAATTACCCTCATTGACAGCTGAATTAGCGCTCATTGAAAGTGCAGGCAGCTCAGTTGTTGGTTCATACCCTGCAAACTGCCTTATATTCAAGTCACACTTGGGAGGCTCGCTGTAGCCCTGCCAGCCAGAGACCTACTCAGATTCAAAGCCCTCTGAAGACTTGTTCACATCCCCTCTGAACTCCTTTGAGAAACGTTGCACTAACCCCGTGCTTTATTCTGGTGTAAGCTTTTTAATATGTAGTTCTCAAGGGCTTGCTTTAAATAACGGAAAACTAACTCTCATGGTGTCTTTTTCCCTTCCCTCCCATATTTCTTTGTAGGTTGTAGCTACTGGTGCAATAATGGGCTCCACCTTGCATGCTTCCATGTGTTGTATCCTAACCGGCAACTTGGACAATCACCTTCCATTTAAAAAAGCAAAAACAAACCACGAAATTAACCCATGGACATAATCAACACTTTATCAGAATTCTCCTTTTCTGCCTTTTTCCGCTTGGTGTGGGCTGTTAGCTTGAATAACAACTCCTGTCTGCAAGAAGTTACTGTCTAACAACGTGGCCATCTTTCACTTCTGAAGCATTTCAGCAGGCTGTAACTTCCTCATGGAAAGGGCCTAGCGATCTGCTCTCTAACTAACCGGGTGGAAGCAACAGCGAGTGCTGTGTGTCCTGCCCAGCAGGTTGGGGGTTTTCCTGAAAGTGGTGTGACTTGTGGGACTTGCAGGACGTGCACAAGGCAGAGGGGTGCAGTCTCCTAGTTGGAGTCTGAGGTCATGCCTGTCATCCTTAGTGCTGGACTGTGGCTCTGTGACTGAAGGTAACGAGTACATTTTCACAGGCACAGCCGATGACTGAACACTCCACTTGCACTGCAAACCAACAAGAGTTAAGGGCCCCATTGTGCCGGTTCTCCCTTGGGACCAGAGCCAGCGTTGAAGCCAGGGTCAGTTTTGTCAGGGGCTGGATGAAGCTGGTGCGGTTCTTGAGTGGAAAGAAGGATGGTCCTTGCTCTGCTGGGAACAGATCGCAGTCCCTTAGCCTACCAGGGACCAGGCCACAAGTGGTGTCCGGCACTGGCCCACATGGGTCAGCTGGGATCAGCCGCAATGCGATGTAAAAGAGGAGGACAGCACGAGCGCCCTTCAGTTCCTGCTCCCCTTGCAAATCTAGTGCTTTGAATTTTATGATTTGTTTCTGTTTACATCCCCTGTTCAGCAAAACGTCTGACTTAACGTTAGGGGCTTTGCAGAATAGTAGGCAACACAGCAAGTATGTGCCTTTTTTTAGAAAAGGTCTTTTTTCATTCTTTACTGAGTCATGATTTTGAAAAAATACCTTGTTTTGGAGAGGAGAAGATAGGGACAGAGGAGAATATGCACCAAGAACCAGGGAGGCTTCTACTGTCTTCAGTGAGGACAAATACACCCACATACTCATTCTCTCAGAAAGTCTGCTGCAAGAGCTCACGTATTCAGGCTGTCTGCTTTGCTGTCACCTGAGTGCATGTGCGTAGGAAGGCATTTTGAAGTGAAAATGTTTCCAGCTATGCTAACACTTTAAGAGTGAAAGAAAGAGACATCTTCATCCACTTGCTACAGTCTATAAAGAGGAGCAAATGGGTTTGGGTTTGTTCTGTTGGGGTTTTTTTTAATCGACTGATGTACCTTGTCAAAACACCCCTTTCTCTTAAAAACAAAATTCTGTAAGTAATTTTTTCCTTCCTTAGTTCCCTGAAGTAGAAAGTGCCCATTGAAAACAAGCTTCTACCCACCGTCGGTACTTAGGAAAACCTCCTGTTTCTCCAATTTGAGGCAAATCAGATTTGTGCTGTATGTTTCCAGTGATGAGGCTAGCACAAATAAGTTCATGTGTTTACTGCTTAATTACTTAAGCTTCTTTTCTGGGTGATCTGAAGTTGTGCGAGATCAGGATCTAACCCATTTTAGTTCCTTTTATAGGACTGTAGCTTTGTAAGAAAAATTAAAAATAAATAACTCTTTCCCCTTCCCCTCTCCTCTCCCTCCCCACTCTTTTCAGCATTAACAGTAGCAAAGTTGTCCTGCGTTTTGAAAGATTTGGCTTGGGAATCCTGGAACCAAGTAATCAAAAGATATAGCGTGGTGTGTAATTGTCTTGTGATAATGTTGTCTGCCTACTTACACAAAGCATCAGAAATCTTCACTGAATCTACCAAGCTACGAAGCTGGTGTAGCCACAGCTGAAAGCCGCACGACCATCAGTTCACAGTCCTGTGTTGCTCGTAAAGTCTGAATTCTGCCTGAGCACCAGCAGTTGTTTAAAGAATGTTTACATGATACTTTTGTGTGAACTATATTTTTTTAAACATAATAAACAGTGAATCAAGTTTAACTACAGCCATTCTCAAATAGCACTGAAAAAAAAAGAACTATTTCTAGTTCCTTCTTGTGTCTGTGGTAAATAGGAGCTATCTTCTATCTTCAAAGCATTTGTTTTCCCCAAGAGAAGTGGAACTGGCTTGTTTCAGAATGGCGATGCATCTAGCACAAGGGGTTGGAGTTCCAGATTGCATTTTTCTTTCATTAAGGTAAAAGTCTATTGCACTATGATTTGCCCAAACCAATCACAATAAAACTTGTTTCAGCAGGGTTGGTCCAAGCTCTGGGTTACCTTGACTTAAGTTACGCTAGTCCAAATCTACTGCTGCTAGGAGAGTTTCTGATCACGTAAGCTGTGTCTCAGTTAAAGACTCAAGCGCTCTTCTACACAGAACTCACAATAAAAGCTGCTTGTTCTCATACAATCCTGTAGGAAGTCTAGACTTGCTGGCCTTTGGAAAAAAAAACCTCACCAAACATGACTCGTTATAGCTCTGCACACAGGGGCCAAATTCTTCTTTTGAAGTTTTAAGCACAAGTTCTAGCCCCTAAACTAGCAGCACTTCTGGAAATACAACACTGACCGACGAGACGTGACTTTTACTGCCCCAAGCCCCGTTTCATTTGCAGAAGAAAAGGCATTTTCCAGAGCTGCAGGGAGAGGCAAGAGAGACAAGGCAAGGGAAAAAGCCATCCCTAAATGGTGCATGAAATAAGGTCTTGGTGCACTGAGCTTGTTAAGAGATTCAAAGTCATTCCTCAGACACACACAGAGTGTTGCTGGCTCCTAGAGCCAGTTGCATTTAAGTTTGCAAGCTGTTTGTTTTAAGAAATTTAGGACTAAAGCAGTTGTTTTGGGGAAAACTTAAGAGTGACACAAATCTTGCAACCAGGAAAGTCACATCTTGGTCTAGAGGACCTGACTCAACCCACCAGCTCAGACTTGTTTCAAAGGTTAATTTTGACAACACAAACCCCCCCACCCCCTCTCCAACATGTAACGTGCAGGTTGTAAAGGATGCATCTGATGACCACGTTTAAGGCAACAGATGCATTATCATTATCCCACTTCAAGTGAACTGCAGGCAGTGTTACAAAGGCTCCTTCGTGCCCCCCTTTCATATTCCTCTGCCTTCTGCCAGCCAGGGCAGTGGGAGGACCCTCATTACACAATACACATTCAGGGCCTTTCAGGCCTTATAGTGCTTCGTTTTGTTGAGATGGTTCATTAGGGCTCCCCGGACGTCACCAAATTTCATTTGTCCAACAGCACTAGCACGTTACACACCCCACTGCATCCCTTTCGCTGTCAGCACGAGGGTTTGCCACGAGGATCACGGAGCAGAGCTCTGAAGTCCTCTGTAAGGCAGGCGAGGGGACAGGCACTCAGTTTGGCTACTTACAGGTGCCTGACTTCAGTAGAAAATTACATGGCAAAAAAAAAATAATGCCTGAGTTCTGTTGAGCAGAGAGCTTCCCTCCTACTACGTGCAAGTCAGTTATATTCTCTTACAAATATTTTGATAGAGTGACTTTTAAAATGTGTCGCAGCTATAAAAGAAAAAAATGGTTTGGTGGTAGCCAAGCACGGCATCATGGTACTTTCTTGACCTCCTTCCTCTCCCCCACCTGTATAAAGTAAATAAATCCCCTCCAACTATACCATGTATTTAACCTACACCACTTGCTTCTCTTCAAGACTTGCTACTGTTTGTTCTCTTACAAGAATTTTGTGTCAGCAGTTTTAAGCAGAAGTTGTTTTTCCCAGCAAGTACTGCTTAAATAACTACAGCACAACACAAACCTAAAGCGGGGAGGAATGTGCTGCTTTGCACCGGTAGCATTAGAAACCCATCGGCCGAAACCCTCTGTAGGCTTCACTGTGCATCTTGCCTTAGAGAAGAGCCGAAGCTGCTGCTGGATGCAAATTGTTGCTCTGTAGCCTGCGGTGCTGAACAGCCAACTCTGCGTTTGAGGGTGGCAGCAGCCTTGGTGTGCTCCTCACTATTTATTTCTGCCATCTGTGTGCATAAAACAGGTCCCGAAAGAGCTGGGATGCACAGAACTTCTCAGTGTGGGAACCAGTGGCCCAACTTGCAAACAGACAGGGTTTCCTTGCCTGTTCATCAGCAGTAATTAATGCTGCTGTGCAAATGTGCCAGAACTATGCTGGGAAAGCAAGCTAGTCTCAGTTTTTTTTTCTAATAAGATGACTGGCTAGGAGAAGGACAGCCAGCACTGGATGACCAGCCAGATTAAAACAAAAAAATTTAAAAAAACCCAACAAAAAACTTACCACCATTTGGCCTTCCTACAACTGCCCTCAGGTGTAATTCAAACACTGTCTGGGAAGTCTTCCCAGACACAGAGCTGCCTTGCCCCTTGCTCCTAGGCAGGGCTTCCCCACCTCTTTCAGCAGGGCCAGTTGCCTGGAACCCAACATCCCTTCGTGCCGCACTTTAAAGCGTCCCGAACGCTAATGGGAGACCGATCCCCGCTGAGCACTGCCCGGTGGTGCCCCGCTGGGAATACTGCCCTGCTGCTCCAGTCCTGGGCGCAGGAGGGGTTTCAAAACCTGCCTTTAATCATGAGATTTGGGATTCTAATTCAACCTGACCTTGGTTTTGTGTTTAACACCCATACATTGCTCTTGAGAGCAAAACCCAGCCTCCTGGACCCAGTATATCCGAGAGGAGAGACTCATCACTGTCTCTGGATGATTTTTGTTTTAATCAGCTGGTGTAAGACCCGTGGCAACCGACCGAAACCAGTGGAGTTGTACAGCTGCGAAGAGAGCGGAGCGCTCTCATCCCTCAACACGTTGCAAGCCAAGTGACAGTCGTTAGGTTGCATTGTTTCGTGGTCACACGTACTGTCTCCTTGTGTGCTGGTGTAAGGGCGCGAAGCACGGCAAGCCTGTACCATTTTAGAGTTGTAAATGTGAAGCTGGCTGTACAATGCTGCTACAAAAGCCACACGTCAGTAGTGAATGTAAATGGAGTCTGTAATATGGTGAAAATGGACACGTTTTCTTTTCAAATGTGATGTAAACTTTGTACAGTAAAAATTTTTTTTTATATTTTCTATCAACTGAGTGTCTTCCAGAATTGCTATTAAATTAATTAAAAATTGTTAGTATTAACAACAGTTTCTGTATTAGTTTATGCAACCAGCAAAAAAAACAAGTAAAAAAAAGTGCACTCCATGCTAATGAAATTCTGGATCTGTAGGAATCTCTTTGGTGAATAAATCTTTGCTCTGGATAAAGCAAGTGTTACAGAATTGTGGTTTGACCTTTTTCCCCCCATCTACTTGTAGCTGAACCAAAACACGAGCAGATTTCCATAGCGACCCCCTAACACATCGCACTGCATAGAACACCCGCTGCTGGAGGATTCACAGGACGCTGAAGCGTTACACACCACGCAGCAGCTTGCGCTGCTGGGAGGCTGCGAAACCCCAGCACGGAGGACTAGGCTTTCGGCTGGTGTCGGGTCCTAGGAAGGTTACAAGCAAGAGAGAAAGCCGAAAGCGGTGCTCGGTGCCTCTTCGCTCGCTCTCCCACCTGGTCACTGTTCACCCTCACTGTTCACCCTCGAGGAAACGACGGCCTGCCTCCCAGATGAACTTTCTCTAAGTAGCGGGAGATACTCTCTGTGGTTTAAAGTTAGGAATTCAAGGCAATATATTTGAAAGACCAGAAGCGTGGGAGGTGTGTAGGAAGAAAGAGAAGTGGCTGGACAGAGATGACAGTCCTACACTGACGTGTCAGCTGATGCGCAGGGAGGTCACCAGCTCCGTCGTCACTTTTACTGCGGTTCTCCGCCCTCGCCTCCCTGCCCTTCGCTTGTCTTGAGCGAAGCAGCAGAAGGGGAATTTCCCATCGTTTCCCCATTTCCTTTGTCACGCTGAAGAGCCCGATGGACACGGGGCGATACAAATGGGACGGGGTCAGCCTTTGGGCAGTCAACAACCAGAGTGGGACCCTCACGATGGGCGAGGACAGCCCCAGTGTGCAGCCCCCTCCGTGGCGCGCACACAAACCCACAGGAGAGCACAGACCCTGGGCATCGGCAAGGCTGGGGGGCATCGTGCCGCAGCAGCTGTGCCAAAGCCATCCCGCCCTGCCGAGCTCGGCGGACCTGGGCGGCGGGGGGACGACAGGGAGGCAAGCGCACGTGAAAAACCCTTCTCTGAGTTGGGCAAGAATAAGCAGCTGTCGTGACAGATGGTGGTCCTGTTTCTAGAAATCCTGTTGCAACAGAGAAACTCTTGGAATAACGTGCGGAAGCAAAGGGTGACAAAAGTCTCAGGTTTAGCTCATGTAAGAAAAAACGTAAGATTAGGAAAAAAAAAAAAAAATCAGTGTTACAGCTTGGTCTATAGCCCTTGCTGTGTCTTCCAGCTTTCTTTCTCTAGACTGACTTGTTAATTTACGGCCTTTGAGCTTTCTTCCCATTATATTAACTGTCAATCACCGACATCCTTCCACGGATGAGGTTACAAGTGCGTGTCTTTTTGGCAAGCATGATTCACTTTGTTTCCTTTTACAAGTCAATTTTAAGAGGCCTTCAGTTACAGTACCGCTGACAAACTGTTTCTTCAGCTTTTATAACAGGCTGGAGCACCAGGCTGTTCACCGCCTTTTTGCTGTAACTTGGATTCTTGCAACAAATCGCATCAAAAAGAAAACGGCTAGGAGAGGGCCGGCGTGGGCTTTCTCCCAAGCTCCTGCCAGCTCCCGCACGAATCCTTCCCTGGGATTTGATTGCCTCCTCGTGGCTACTGCGTTAATTGCAGCTCTCTCTCCCAGGCCCTTGCCGCTCTCCCCCCTGCACCAATGGACGAGGCCAGTCTAAAGAGAAGTTGAGTCCGTTTGCAACCCCCAAAGTTCTCCCTCCTGGGTATGACGACTCAAGTTATTTTGCGGTTTAAGAACGCCATCGTTTAGTTTTCTTGAAGCACTGAACTATGTTGAGAAGCTGCCTCCCACCCACGTGCCGCTCCAGGCCGTTCCTCAGACCCAGATTGCCTTTTCCCCTCCTTGCTCCAGCCCCACCAGCGCCTGCTGCCCGGCCGGCACACACGGATCAGCCCTGCCTGCAGGTAAACCTGACCTGCCGTCCTCCTGTCTCACGGTCATCCCTTCCACCCGCTCCCCAAGGAGGCAGGAGCTCCACGGTCTCCCCTAAGGCACCAGCATGCCCCAGCGAACGCCGGCGGGTTCGGTCACCCACAGGCTCTGCCAGCGCTCCCGGCGCACACGCAACTCCAGCCCGCACGACTACAGGGAACCAGGCACATCCAGCCCCGCACGAGTGGGCACCTGCCCGGCCACTCGCCAGAGCCGCCGGCAGCACCCAGAACCTCCCAGCTCCTGCCACAACCTTTCCACCTACAGGGCCGGGGGAAAGCTCTGCCAGCGAGACACAGGCTGCTTTGCTCTCCTCGGTGGAAGTGACGTTGCAGTGTGTTAATTAATCCCGGGAACGTTACGCTGCTGCCAAATAGCTTTACGCTGAAAATTATGGCAGCATTGTAGTGTCCTGCAGGGAAAAGGCCAAGGCATTATAAAAGCGCAATTTTACATTTAATCCACCTTAGCTAGATCTTTTATATGCAAACAGTAAAAAGCTTAAGGTAAGTTGAGCTTTGTTGTCTTTCATAAAGAATAAGAAATACCAAATTTAATTCTGAATCTCAAAGAGCAAGGGTGTTTAATTTAAAAAAAAACAGAACAAAACAACAAAAACCCATTGTCAAGCATAAAGTTTCTATTCCACTCGCTGTGAACCAGAACAGTTTGGTATTTGCCTGGCCACAGTTACATCCAAGCAATGGCGACCCGGTTGTCTGAAGCACCAACAAAGCAAGGCACCTCTCCTCTTGCGGAGCAGCGGCCAACCTGAACGAAGGCAGCCAGCAAGCAAGGGAACACGGGCAGCGCCTGCCTATAGAGAAGCAGCTCCCCGCGCAAGTGCACTTCTCTTGGATCAAGAGGCACTTTAATACTGTCGCTACGTGCAGAGTGGCTCAAGTTGATCCGCAGAGACAAGCAGCACATGGCAGCACCCCGGGGATCACTACGTCACCCTGCCAGCTTCTGTCAGAAGAAGTTCTCATTCCCACCAAAATAACTGCATGATGCCTCCCACGCCCCCGCACCGCCTGTACTCCCATCGAGGACTTACAGCAAGCGTTAGTCTTACTTGCTTTGATATGAGGATTTGGTGTCTCTGGGGGTTTAGATGCCTCATCACTCTGAAGGCAGGAGAAGAGATTGCACTCCAGGTAAACCCAGGGCTTGGGCAAAAACCCAGAGTCCTCAACACGTTGCTGAAGCACTCGTGGGGAAGGAAGAGAAGACCGCAGTCCCCCAGGTGGTATGCCACGGAGCAGGACTTCACAGTAAGCAAAGTCATTTTACATTGTTGCTTTTTGCACCAGCCGACCCTGGCAAAGTCCGTACAGTCCCCAAGACCCCTCAGCAGAGACCTACGCTGGGGCTCTCTTTTGAGGCTTTCTACAGAGACGTTCAGTGTCAGACGGGCCCCGAGCTCGGCCCTCGGGTTTGAGGCAGCTCTGACGGAACAGCCCGAAGAGCCAAACCACTGAGAGCCCGTCCGCTGTTTTTGAGTCCACGACCAGGAGAGCAGATGGTATCTGCGGGTACGTTGTTAACCAGGACAAAGACTGGAACTCATCGTGCTTCAGGGAACAGACAGGCATTTTCTGAGATTGCGCAAAAATCTCCAACGCCTGACAAGCATTAATGGTTTGCCGTCCCTTCGTATCCAGCCCTGCTGGAGGCAGGGTCAGCAAAGCAGCCGAAGGTTAGTAACAGCTCCAGTAACAAGTGGTAACCGCCACACTAACCACTGCGGGTCACAACCCACCGAGTCTTACCTAAGACCCGCTAGATGACATGAGTGGCGCCGGATTACTTGCCTTCCAGAGCTGGAAAGCAAAGGCTCAGTTAAGGCTCAGATCAAACTTTTGTCTCCGCTGCTATGCAGCAAAACAGTGAGAGCTACACGCAAAAGCTGCAGTCCCTGAGCACGATCCGGCCTGTTTAATGTGTCAGCCCTAGCGTGACGACCAACAGATTTACAAGAGCAACTTCACAGAGGCTCGACAAACAGGAAGATTTGCGTTTACTGCCTACCTCTTGCTTCCCCTGTTAAATCTTCACTTTCCTCTGACCCAGAAGTTTTGCTGCAGCACTCCCACTGCTCTCTCCCCGTTTACAGATTTGGATCTACTGTGATGCCCAGTGCTTCAAGGTGGCCACGGAGGGACACCGCTGGTTTGATTGCACCTGTGAGGTTCCTAGTCTGCAGCAGGTTGATATGCTCCAGACTGGAGGAGATGTTACTCTGACCCAGGCTCTGGTTTAGAGACAAGACCCCACGCACAGCTTCACAAGCCATTATATATCACAATAAGACATCCCTTAACATTAGCAGCCACCTAGGAAGTCTGTCAAAGCACATTTTGTTAGAAAAGACTTAAATACCTGTCTCCTGGTGAAAGCCTAAAAACACTTGTTAACCTTTGATTTATACAATGCAGCATACTCCTGTTCAGATCATATTCTTAGATTTTTAATAGCCTTTTTACAATATTTCTCTTTCATTGACAAATAGTCCAAGAATTTGTCTTCTCTCAAAGACAACAAAAGCTTCCCATCCCCTTTTTTTTTCTGAAGCAACCAGTATCACATGTCAACGGAGACAAATTCAAGCACAAACAGAGATCATTTCAAGCTCCAGACACCTGCAGTATAACGCTCAACTGCATTTTAACCCTTAAAATCAGAGGGGACCATTTTACCAGCCCTGCTGGACCTTACTGGTCATTCAACACTCCTCCCCGTGCACATGAAACATCTCAGAAATGGTGGTTCATTCAAAGAAGGCACCAAATAACAACCCACACCACATAGATCAGGCTACAAATGAATTGACCGAAGCAAGATCTGGGAAAGCTGGACACAACACACCAGTTTCATCCTTTCTCAGAGCTCAGCCTGTTCTTGCCCACAAAAGGCAGCTGCAGCAGTTCAAGCCCCCTCCTCCTGGCCCAAGCCTGGCTTCCCAGCAAGGTTACTGGGGCAGGCGAGTCTCCCACCCACCCAGACCCCCCTGTATTTTGGCACACACATTCAGGGAGGAGAACCTCTTTGCACAGCTATAATACAACAGATCATTTCAACGAAAAGAAAGAAAAAAAAAGCCTCTCGCCTACCTGAACTCATTCTGCCTTCCTCACCGCAGAGTTGGCCAGCCTCGCACCTCACCACCACGCCGCCGCTCTGCCCCGGCTCTGCCCCGCAGAGCTCAGCTGTGCCTCATCGCCTGGCCTGGCAGCGCCTGACCAGTCACACCTGCGGGGTCCCTCAGGCCCCCGCTCCCCTCCCGCACCCAGCACAGCCCCCCTGGCAGAAATGTGGGGGACACTGAAGTTTTCCTAGCGTTTACCCTAATGCAAGGCTTGAACTTCCGTCACCTCCCAGCTACGCAGTAACGTACTCGTGTACCCTATCCACATGCTCCTTTCCTTTTCCTCAAGGAAAGAGCTTAAGTTAATAGATGTTACTTAAAAACAGGCTAAAAGTATACACAGGCTGTTATTGTGATCGATCAATGTCTCATTGCTCAACAACTTTCAGGAGCGCGTTCATGTGGCCAAGCCCTACGTATTTATGGGCCATAGGGCAGCAACCAGTGCCCGGTGACATACCCAACCAGCCTGGGGACCGGTAACTCCATGCCAGCCTGCAGTTTAGCTGGACTGATGTACCTGGTGTATCTGAGAGTACAAGGGAATTTTACCAACAACCAGAAGTGGCTAGAGAACCGGGCTAAGAAAAAGGTCCACATTTCAGTGCCCTGGCATGCAGCCTGTTTTGAATGCTGAACGCCATTATAGCCATGTAAACTGGGCTTAAGTGTTGATGAAACAAGCCACTAATTGCTTCAGAAAGTGTTCATCTGTAATTCTCAGTCAGGTCCCAAATCAGCAAGGTGCATAATCATCTCAGTAACTTTTAGCTCAGAATAGTTCCTCTGCCTCTAGCAGCATTTCTCAAGTGCTTAAACTAACGCACATGCTTAAATCCTGTGCTGACTTGGGTCTGTAGTGAACACTGATAACTGCAGAACAGGCTATTTGATCATCTTCAGGATTTTAAAAGGTATATTTTGTATCTGGCTCCTTAAATGAAGTTCCAGGTTTTATCTCGGAATAGAGTAATTATCCACTGACCTTAACATCTGCACTTTATCTTCCCTGTTTATTTCTGGAGGAAGAGCAATTATATACAGCTTCAGATCAGTGCTGCAGCCGAAGTTAACTTACAGTTGGGACCAGTTTAAATAAATTCACAAAGAATTAAACCAGATCACTGCTTTTCTTAATCCTTTCCTTTAACTGCCTTCTCACCTCTCTGCTAGGGGGAAATTTTTGCAATGGTGGAATTAAGATGAAAAGGTTCCCCAATAAAACTTGCCCCATCAACTTAGAATATGTAAATGGAAAGTCATGCAACTTCTGAACTGATACACAAACACTTGTGCCTCTTGCTCTGCCTTGTCAGAGGCCCATGAAGGAACAGAAATTCTTGCTTCCCTGGCTGGCAGTTTTCAATGGTGTCTTACATCTTCAGGACGCGGCATTACCCAAGGGCATCTCAGTCTGCTCTCAACTTGGTATAAACAGCATGACTTCTTTTTTTTTCCTCTAAGTTTCTGACCCTCCAGATGAAAGTGAACTATGTGTACTTCAGTACACAAGTAAGCATTTATAAAGGATTATGGGAATGCTTTAAAGTAAGTGATTACGTTGAAAAGACACCTGAGATACAAAGAAAGCATCCCGGCAAGGAAATTCACCTATTTAATCACGTGCATGGAAAACGGGTGCTGGAGGGATGCGCCTCCCAAAAGGGCATGGAGCCCTCTGAAGTACGGAACTTACTTCTGTTTCCTGCTTTTGTTGGACTCACTTGAAGCCTAGGACTCAGGGAGCCCTGGGCTTATGGAGAACTTTCTTAATGGAAAGTGCAATTATGTTGTTCCATTTCCATCCCACCCCAAGAATCTAAAATCAGAAAACATCAATCAAAGTACGAAATAACACTGACCGAGTATATACACTAGGTGCCCATCAAGACTCCGTACTTGCCAGGAACCTCCTCTGTCCTTCACTCTCTTTGTAGCTGTTGTCTGATACATCCTGTTCTCTGCCATCACTGTCCACATTCTTTCATCTACACTGTATTTTTGAGCTTGGGTCTAAGGCTGTCCTGAAGCACATGTAAAACACACTGTACATACATGGCACTGTTGACTTTTGAGTCTCAACTCCTCCTTCATCAGATTCCAGCTCCTGGAGACACGGGATAACAGGAAAATCTCACCTTAAGCTTTCTAAATATGATCAAATAGCCCTGGTAATTTTAGACAAAGAACTAAAAGCTCTGACATAACTGCAAGGCACAGAAAGAGCCAAAGTCAAAATATAACTAGGGCAAAATATATTGCTCTCATTGCTATTTGACGTTCTTGCAGTTTGCAAGCCAATCTCACAATCTATGGTGCAAATTCACACTTTCCTGGCAGTAACAAAAATGCATAACTGATCTCAGGCAGACTGCATAACTCCTGGAGACGGGCTCTTTGCTTACGGAAGGAGTGTTGGTTGGAGCCCAAACCCACTTCACTGGAACCTGAGAACTTACTTACCTACCCCTACATTTTTAGGCTGAACGCCAATAGCAAAAAGAGGTACATTTAACCCACACCAACTTGTTTGTCTCAATATAAAGGCATCTTTTATTACAAACAAATCAAGTAAATCAGAGCATAGAATTCAAATGTACAAAGTGCTTTTGAATTTTTTGAACCTTAGTGCCGTAGGCTCTGTAACAACAACAACGTCAGGTTCAAGTACCTGAATCACACAAAGCAGAATTCAAAACTACTACCTCCTCACGTATATCCATTTGAAGTGTATGCAGCAGGTATTTCCACTCATGAGCCATTCTATTATTATCTCATTTGCAAATAGTGCTTCGGATTCGACAAGGCACGTGACTATGCATTTCCAAGTGACACAACCATCCATTTACTTGCTTCAAAGTGAAGACCATATGCACAGTAAAACAATCTGATATAAATAAATTCACAAAGATAAACAGTACATTTCAAAAAAAGGTTTCAGTTCTAGCTTACATAGTAAAAATTTTCCTTGTATTTACAAAAAATAGCAGATTTATACTAACATAGAGAGTATTAAAAAAATAATTTTCATCTTCACTATTAAGATAATCTATTAAAAGAAGTCTCAGAATAAATAGCAACAAAAGTTAAATTTAATATTTTTCTTAATTAAGGCTGAGGTTTAAAAGTCACATCCTGCAATCATATACATGTATATGACTTAACATGTATAAGAAAGAGGATTTGACTCCTTGCTTTTTGAAAATAACAACAAATGTGCAAATATTGTCTAAAACGTAAGTTGGTTCGTTCTTGGACTGGTGGGTTGCAAAGCTCTTCCACCTCTTTTGACTTCATGTGGGAATACAGCCCCAAATATATCTTCATGGTATCGCTTTTGGCTCTGCAAAAAAAGAAAGGAAACCCAAGAGATGAATTAAATACTGCTAGCTCCTCCTTATGTAAGAGTTAAGTAACTAAAAGGTCTTTTGCATTCATGTGACTGCTTCTGTGATAGTGGACTTTTGTTACTGTCACTACAAGGAATCTATCTGAATCCCAGACACACGTGCTCCAGGACAAGTTCTGATAACAAAAGGGTCCTAAAAAAAGCCAGCAGACCCAGGCACTGTGTTTTCAGTGATGGGCCCCCTAAAACTCACTCTCCTCCGTTGGTACAATAAAGTCTCAAATTCTTGATGTTCCAGACACACTGCAAAGCTAATGTCCAGGACCCAAAAGGAGACACTGGGGAAAACGGTACATGTAAGAGAAGAACATCACATGTCGCTCTTACACCCTAACCAAACAGAAACTGTGTTTTAAGTCACGGTGGGTGGACTAAGCTGATCACTTAAAACTTTCTTCCTTGTGCATTCTGCTGAAAAGAAGCTCATGGCAGCCCACAAGATCTTGAGCGTGACTTTGAAGACTTCTATAACCCATCCTGGCATACTGTCTGACTGGAAAGAATGCCTTGCGTATCATAGCATACCTTTAGCTGGAAGAAATACTCCTCTGCCTGCTGCTCACTGAGGTTCAGGTTTTTTGCAAGCATCCCTTTCAAAGTCTGAGCAACATCCTTGGCCATGCGTACGTCTCCACAGACATACAGATGCCCTTCCTCCTTATGCAAGAGGTTGCACACTTTGGTCTCCAACTTGCTTTGAAGAATGTCTTGAACATAGACCTTAGAAATAGAAAAAGGATCATTAGACAAGGTTTCTTAAATGCTACCTTGGTTATTGGCTTTTCTAAGTTCACTGTGGGTCTGTGTAGTAAGGTTCTAAATGCCCTGTCTATTCTAGCCGTGTGTTGCACCACAGCAAAGGAGAAGAAAAATGTCTTCATGCTGTCTTTACAAGCCCCAGGTTTGGAGGCTAGACCTGTCTCCTGATTAAACTAGAGCAGACTAAGACTCTTCTTTTTTAGAACCAGTTACAACTGCCCAAGTCTCCTAGCTTGCCAGGAGAGTAGGATAGCTAAGAAAGAGGATAGCTTAAGTGCTGTTGTTCTCTCCAATCAAGATGTCACCTAAGCAAAATTAATTTCCAGGGTCACTGTGTCACTGAAATGGTGATAAATGGCCAGAGCCAACTCATTTCTAACTCACGGGTTAATCAAATCCTGCAAAATTTAAGGTTTCTGAAAATGTTCCAGCTTCTAGTTTCAAAGGCTGTTTGCACTTAAAGTGCCTCCCTATATGGCAGTGAGTGTTACATTTACATAGTTTGCTTGTACTGAAGTGTACAGCGAGATTTTCTTTTCTTTTGAAGGAGTGGGGCCTTTTGTCACTTGTTCACAATACACTGAAGCAAAAAGCTAACATTTTTTTTAAAGAACACTGTTAAACAGAGCCCAAATCTTAACTTGAGGGACCATTCTGGAAGGAACCAACCCTTAAAGAGCAAAGGAACCAGCCTTACTTTAGCTTGGCCAGGTTGTCTGGAGTAAGCTGTATAGACTTCTTTGAGGACTCCCTTCCTCTTCATTTCCTCAGTTTCTTCTTTGTAGATGTGATCCATGTCTGGCCGCCGGCAGCCGAACAATAATGTCATGTCACCATCTTTGATCCCTGAAACAAACACTGGAGTTTGTCTTTCCTGCTAAGGCCTGTTATCTCCTATGACTATTCCCATAGTGGGCCCCGTTGTCACAGTAAGTAGCTGTGTACAGCTGTCTGTTCCACACCTGGCATACTGTGTTCAGTTTTGGTCCCCGCTGTACAAAAAAACAATGTGGAGAGGCTGGAGACGGTCCAGAGAAGGGCCACAAAGATGATCAAAGGACTAGGAAGCCTGCTATATGAGGAAAGGCTGAGACAACTGGGTTTGTTCAGCCTTGAGAAAAGAAGGCTTTAGGGGAGACCATATCACCATGTTCCAGTATTTAGAGGGTGGCTACAAAGAAGAGTCACATGGAGAAGATGAGGGGTAATGGGTACAAGTTGCTCCTGGGGAGATTCTCACTGGGCACAAGAGGAAAATTTTTCACAACGGGAACTGGGGAATTCCCCAACATTGGACACTTTTAGGATTCAGGTAGACAGGGTGCTGGGCCATCTTGTCTAGACCGTGCTTTTGCCAAGAAAGGTTGGACCAGATGATCCTTGAGGTCCCTTCCAACCTGGTATTCTATGATGCTATGACTTTCTAATTAGCCTTTCTCACTGAACACCTGAGAAGGAGAGTGTGCGTGTCTGTGTGTGACAGCTTCTAATTTTAGGGTCTTGCAGTAGGACTGAACCTGCCCAAGTCCTTGGAGAACTATGTGGAATCACCTGTTGGAGCAGGTTCCCCAAATGGGCTGATACAGGCAGGCCAAAGTGTTCCTCTCCATATTGTGGCCCCTGTGTGAGCACCTGGGGCAGTCACTGAACATAAGAGTATTTACAAGGACACATAGGCTGCTCCTTCTGCAGGACCAAATACCTCAAGACCACCAGAACGGTCTCAAGTGGGATTCATTAGCTGTTTCAGTGCAGTGTTCAGTCTTGGGATGACGACTCTCTATGGGGTTTACTTGGCTAACGTTTCTGGGTGTCTCCATCTGTAGAGGTTTTGTCTGGAGGATTAGGGATGTCTTCTGCTGCTGGATGAGTTACGGCCTCCCCCTCATAGCAATCCCCACAAGTACCTTTCTTTTCCAAGTCATAGAGACGCTGCAGCCAGAAACTTCTGAAGGGAGCAATTCCAGTTCCGGGGCCGATCAGAATGCATGGCTTGACTGGCTCCTTTGGGAGGTGGAATTCACTAGCACTAAAATGCAAAGATATGTTAATTAGGTAATTAGTTTATGACTGACATCTCAGTGTCAGTTTCCTAAACGACTTTGAGCAGCACAGCCTAAATTACCAATTTGAAAACAGCAATGGGGCTTAACTTGGTAACGGTAGCTTCTTGTTTCCTTAGCTTTACTTGCTCTATAGTGGATATGCTCACAGTGGGGATGAATAGGATTCTTTCAGAATTTTCTAATGATTTATGATTTTACTCAACATAAGACATGGTAAAGGATCTCATCTCTGGAAGACAGGGAGTTCCCTCTCTTCTCAAACTTAGATATTCCAAGTTGCATTTACCAGCCACTTGAAAATCATATGCAAACAATGAAAAAAACCACTGAAGAAGTTGAACTAAGGCCCACTGTTTGGGGGTGGTTTTTCTCCTGTTCTTTTTTCTCTGTCATACACTCACCTCCGTATAAAGCATGGAACTATTTCATTGAGAGCTACTGTATTCAGCCATGTGCTGCAAACTCCATGGTGCAAAGGCCCTTCTCCATCTAATCAGAGCAAAGGAAAACACCTCTGTCAGTATTCAAAAGCTCTCCATTTCTAAAAAAAGCACAGTTTATACTTAAAATTTTGGTTTTGAAATAAGTGTATATCTAGCAATGATTTATAAAACAAGGATACGCTGGAGATGATGATGTAGGATTTTAGCAAATCCTGACACGGTATGAACATCTGCACTGCAGTATACTATTCTGCATGTACCACAATACAAACTTTTTCTTACAGATATACTTCATGCCATATAGCAGACAGTTTTTTTCTGAACAACAATGCAGCCTAAATATAATTTAAGAGAGAAATGAAAACAACAATTCATTACCTCTTGTCCTGTAGTTTACAACTGCAACTGTCAGGTGAATCTCTCTGGGTGTCATGTCACAGGAGGAACTGACAGAGTAGTACCTGGGTTTCAGAAACGGCAGCTGAGTCAGTAAGAAAGCTGTTGAGACCTCAGCAGAAGGAAACTCCTCCAGGACCTCCAGGATGTTTGGGCTGTTGTAAAACTTCCATTTATTGTATTCTTCTGTGCTCTAAAAGTCAAAGGCCACCATCACAATGTTACCAGGTCATGCTGAGTTCAGGAGAGCAGGGATATTTGAAATGTTGCTTATAAATAAGATTCCTGCTTTACATTCAATTAAATACGCAGGCAAATCAGCAGAGAATTCTCAAAATTTTGCCTAGACCAATACTGGGGTTTCCTAAAAAATTGTTGAATTTTTGAAAACAGAAGTACAGAATATGCACTGTAATTTTCTCAGATATCAGCTCTCTCAATGAGGATGTAGAAACTGAAGTAGAATCTGTTTCTCAGCCCCCTGCTACGGGATATCCACAAAACTGTATGGGCCCAGGTCCTGATACCTACTGAACCTTGCTGAACCCAGCAGGAGAAGCAAGCACTTCCCACACCTATGAGTCAGTGGTTACTTAAAGCAACATCCCTCTTACTCTCATGGTACCAAATTCTCTGACAAAAGTATCTACCAGCTCCCCTCCAACCCCTCCACCTGCAAACTGCAACGTCTTTTAATGGCTTTTCATCAGAAACCACCATGAGGCAGGCAAGAGAAACAGGCAGGCAAAATGACCCAACCCAGAACCACACAGGAAGTACCAGATCTGAAGAAATCTTGATTCCCACGCCCAAGTTGAGCCACAAGTCCACCCTTTCTCTCACTGTGGTTGGTTTTACAAGCACGCGGAACATGTAACAAAGGGATGAAAATCAAGCACCATCACTACAAAAATTTCTTAAGCTTCTGCTCCATGGTAAAAGGGCATCAGATGGGCCAGTACACAGTATTTCTAACATCAATGTAGCCGTAATGCTTACCTGACATAAAACTTCCAGTCTCTCTTTGTCCCCTTCTGCTGTTACCAGCTGGGAGAGTTTTTTGAGCAGTTGTTGGGAGGGTGGAGTAGTGATATCAAGCAAGTATGTCAAAGCCTCAGTGAGTGTGCAGGCTGGAATCTTTTTGTCGCTTGTCCAGTAGCCACCTGGAAATGAAGGAAATAAAAGAACGCTTGGCAATTCCCACAGCATTTGACAGCTGTAGAGCTTTGCAAAACTCAGTGTCCTTCAAAATGCGAACTTCAGACTAGGTTGCAGCAGGTCTAGACCACAGGGCCCTTCTGAAAAGAGGTTAAGGTGAGGTTTCAAACTCTTTGCAAGGGGAGGATCTGAGGCAGAGGATTGCATGATAACATGATAACAAAACACCACTTTAAAATGAAAAGTCTTTCTTCTCAGGAAATCATCTTTCTGTGTGTCAGAATCCTATGATTTAGCAGATTGTTCCTACTAAGTTGGAAACAGATGGTCATGACATCTAAATCTATTTTAGGACTCTGATATGTAACAACAATAAGCTAACTCTGTTGATTAATGTAATTGCAGTCAATGGCCAATTCAGCAACTGAATTACAGTGTCAACCTAGGATAACTCTGCGAGCACTGGTGAAGTTACCATGGACTGCCAGGGTATGCAAAATCAGAATCGAGAATTGTAAGAATAACTAAAGCATCAACAAAATCCTATTGAAACTTAAGAAAAGGATAATAAAATCAATTTCAGTCTATAAATATTCTCAGGAATTTTAGAGAAACCTGTCAAACATCCTCTATTGTTTTATATAAAGAGAACCAACTTACCATCAGTGCAGGTTTCAAGTCGGATTGTCTGATCAGCTGGAGGGGCATCCTTGACATGTGCAATGAGGCCGTGGACTAATTCTGGCTGGTTGCCTGGGAAAATCCCAATATGTTCTCCAGGCAGGTAGTGCACTTCCTGATTAGTCTCACAGGAAAGCTTAACTAGTATGGTAACACGACTAGATATAGAAAAAAAGAGATCAGTCAGATCTTGGTTACATTGACAGGGTTTCCCTTGAATTGCACAGAAAAGGAATAAATCTGAAGTGGTAGTTGGCAAGGACTCACTTGTGTTAATTACCAAATTATCAGACCAGATTAGTACTTCACGGAGACTTAAACAAATAATAGTCCCGATATGTGAAGTACTTGGACCAAAACAAATAACATGCTGAAGTGCTGCCTGATCCCTCCCGTATAGAATAAATGTGCCTGTAATCAGCCAATGAAAGGAAGTGCAGCTCTACTGAAGACTGAATAGCTCGCATCTTAAACCGGCTCAGAGGACTTCCCAAGACCGTATTTAGAACAGGGATGAAAGAGACCTACCAGAGGATGTTGAAGAGCCATTCATAGATGCTACTTTTAAGACAGATGTTAACACTGATTATCCTTTTGTATTTCTTTGTGTACTGCCTTGTCTCAGCTTGCTTTGCAGTAAAACTGAATGCAGCAGCTTCTTGCACTACACCTTTTCCTTTTTTTTTTCTTTTTTTTTCTCCTAAGGGGCAGTTTTTCCCCTAAAGTAAACATTTGCCTGGCAAGTAGCATACCAACAAAGGGAGAGGGACCATACACCTGACCATCCACATTTAGTAGGTATCAAAGGGCCGTATCACAGAGTTCTTTATCTCCCTATACTCCTAGAGACTCTACTATTAAGTCAGCTCCTATCTAAACCAGAGTTAAGACTACGTATTCTTGTGGTCTTGTGATAACAGTTTACTTCTACTAACGATCATACAAAATTCATATATATTTCTTAATAACTGCGGGGAGAAGAATTTATAACCAGGCATTTCAGATGTTTAAGGTTTTAGTAAAATGTAGTATTACAATATTCAAAAGGATGAGGTATCGTACCTGGATTTTAAACTTTGAAGATTCTGTCTGAATTTCAGCTTCATGGGAATTATATCTTTGGAGTGAATGTTTGCAAGTGCTGTTGAGAAAAGAGGACATGACTCATGGCAATTCTGTGATTAGGTTTGTTTAAATGTCTTCAAATAATATGCAGAAAAGTACTGAACCATGCTCGCCCTAGAATGCAATATACTTTTAGTTATGTGTCATATATGCATGCCTTCTGTGACTAAAAGTAGTTCATCTCAGCTTTTGTTCTTCTAGGGCTGTCAAAATGTATGCTAGTTCTGGTGTTCTGATGTTATTGCAGTGGAAAAGATAATGACTTATGCAATGTAGACCAATGTCTTTTTGACTCTGACCACTGTACTTCATTACATGCATTCCATCATCTAGCAGGACTAATACAACTTCTAGAAAAACCTTTACAGTTCAGACGTAGCTGAAGCAAAACAGACAGAGTGGAAGGTGGGAGGTCATACCTTTAGGCAAGTTCATGGTTTGAGAGTCATGCACTATCCTGTAATTCTTAGGATCCCAGCTTTCATCAGAGGTATATATCTCAGGCAACTGAATACTGTTTTTCCCACGGATGTTAAAAATGTCACAGGCAGCCTAGAAAAAAGAAAAAAATAAGGCTATTCATAGTAAAAAAAAAAAAAAATTCTTAGCATTGTCCTAATCCTAATGAGGAGATATCAATTTCACAGACTGCTATTTTTAATTGATTCTGTTAAGTTCAGTTATGTTATAGGGGTTCACTGAGTTCAGTAAGGTTGCACTTCTATACCAGCATAGCTAAAAAAATGATCTACTTCAAAAAAATTCTGACGTTTGATGCTACCACCCTTGTTCATACCAAGCATTCCACTATCCAAAAGGTTTCATGAAACTTTATGTGAATATTAAAAAATATGAGAAAAGGCGCCCAGTTCCCTCTTCAACTTAGGCAAGCAGTAGAAAAGACAGGAGCTCAAAATTCAGATATAAATCCAGATGTTTGTTTTCCTTCATTTTCCCCCATTTTTATGGGAAGCTAGTGAATACTGAAATAAAATGAATGAATGAACGAACTAAAATATGAGCTATTTATATAGTCACCTTGAATGCACTGACTGCCCATGTGCGAAAGGCTTCTTCTTGCCCATTGAGTTCATCTCCTTCACCTACTGGAGCGAGCTGAGAAGCCCCTAGTTGGGCCAGTTTTTGGTCAATGGCATGAGCAAAGGCACAGAACTCTGGATACATGCTGGAGCCCAAACCAAACACAGCGTATCTGCAGAAGGAGATAAAAATAAGATCATTATGTTATGCTAAATGAAATGCAAAAGGACTCAACCACATGCAAACCAAACAACAAAGTATTTTTACCTAATTTTTTTTCTCAGCAATTTCAGGGTGAACAAGGAGTTCTTCAAGGTCTGTATAAAAATTCATAAAATACTTAAGGTTAGAAAAAATACCCTGAGTTAAAACAGAAGTGAGACCCTGATACATATCTTACTCAAGTACATGGGACAAATGAGAGGGTTGTCTTTGGCCTCAGTCTTTGAGTTAAGCTTCATACATACTTCTGAGGTGAGTATTACCTTTCCGTTATTTGGAGAATCTCCATTTCCAAAAGTGCTAGTAACCACTAAAAGAAGCGTTTCTTTTTCCAGGTCACAAATGTCGTACTCATCCATGCATAGAATCTGGAAGGTATAAAGCTCATGAGAAACTGCTAGTGCGTATAAGAACTAGCATTAGATATCTCTGTGATTATCAGATGACCGTTGACCAAATCTACAAGGCATTATGCTAAATGAATACAAAATCAAAGTTCTAGTCCAACTTATATTTACTGAACATTCAAAACATAGGTTTAGAGAATAAAAAAGCTTGCAGAAGCTGGTAAAACTAGCCAAACTTCTTTCTCCATTTATTGTGGATGATTTATACTTTCTTACCTTAGTGTTGAAGGCACAGTTGAACAAGGTGCACAGATTGTTGGCTAGTGTTTCAGATTTCCCAGTCTCTGTTGCATAGATTACAGTGACCTTGGACCTGGTTGCCATTGTTTGTCGCATGAGTGAAGATGCAAAGAGTACAGCCCTGGCGGGGGGGGGGAAGAAAATCACCTATAATTTTTAATATAGCTACACAGTAATTCAGACCGATTCACAAATGAGCTAGGAAAGACTGATCTTGAGCATGGTTTTTCCTTGTAAGATTGTTCAGAACCAATACACTATAGATAGCCCTGAATAAGAACCTTAGATATGGATATTACCTAACTGTGGACAGGTAAGTCTACGACTGAAACAATTCAAGTGGTCCCTACTGTAATAATTATTTAAAAAAAATCAACAGTGGAACAGAAACATCACAAGAATACAATAGTTGGACAAAAGCATGAAGACTCTTACTTGAACGACTTACTTTGCCAAGATGCTAAACTTTATTTCTTTTTTCTTTGGCCTCCGTGTCTCATCATGCCAGACGTGTGTTTTCCATGCATCCACCTTTAAAAAAAAAAAGTTAAGCTTCAGGTAAGAAATGTAAAATAATAAATACACAATTTGTATATCTTTGAAATGGCCAAATTAAATAGAATCTGTACATACAATCCTCTGTGTACAAATACAGGATCAGTCTCTGTAGCATTAAATTGCATTTTACTTACAGCTTTACTTACAGAGAATTCAACAGAACTAACATAACCTTCCACAGGTACAATAGATATTGCCTGATATTTATGAATCTCTCTAGTGAACTTCCATTTCCACTCAGACTTCTTCAGGTCCCATATTATTATCTGCACTGCTGAAGTTGTCTACTAGAATCATATTTTTTTGGCTAATGTGTACCTGGTAGTAATAGAAGGGAGTGAGGACATAGTTCAACATCTCCTGGTGGAACACGGGAGTTATGCTCCCTGATATAGGAGGTACAATCCACACCCAGTCAGCCGGGCAGCCTCCTCGCACACGGTACTCATTCTGCATGTATTTCATGAAGGACTCAGCAGCTGAGTGGTGATCCATGATAGTCACATTTTGTTTCTAGAATAATTACAAAAAGAAAGACATACATTAAAAAAGCCCATTCTGCTCTTCTTCCTGATGTAGTTAAAGTAATCCTTTTGCTTTGGTCAATATTTCAAGGACTTTATAGAGTGCTGGGAAATAATTACTATCAGTAACTATTACACATATACAGATTGAGGTGGACCTTTGATTAAGGACTCTTACGTCTTTTTGTTTTTAACATCAGCATTTTACCTCTCCAGCACTAAGAGTGCATGCTCAAAAGCCGCTGATAATTTCTACCTTTCATGTTGTTATGATATATTAAATAAACTGTAATTGTAATAAAAGATACAATCCAATAGCTTTACATAGATTTTGACACTTCAGACATACGTGCTAAAAGGATGAACAATCTTGCCCTTAACTTCCTTTTTTGTCTCCCTTCTGCCTTCACGTGAGGTTTTTTTTCTGGCAACAACAGGAAATATAGATTCCTCTCCCAGGTGTAAATCAATAACAACTCTATTGAAATCCGATTGATAACCTCCACTGAGCATTGGTCGACTGGCACTATATTTGTATAAAGCTGTTTTAAGTGAACACAGTACTCAGTGTCTCTCCAGATACCACACTCGTTGACTTACTTGGAAGCTATAAAGCACAGCCACATTTATCTCTACAACAGCTCGGTCTTTCCATAATGATGAAAGTTTGTTTGTTTCCAGTCCCATTCTTCTTCCTACCTCCTGCATGTGAAAAAGAGAGAGAAAAGGGAAAAGCAAATTTACTATGTGGGACTTAGATCTCATGATTTCTGCACCTCATCACATTAATATCCAGGTAAAAGTACTGTGGAAAGGGGAAGAGTCAGTCTTACGTTGGGGAAAATGATGGCAGCAGAAACACTTGAGATTAGAGGTAAACTTGAGTTACGGAGTTCTGGTTCTTGAGGCTATTCCAGTTTGGTAAAGCGGGGAAAGGTTCTCTCCTGGACTAAATGGTTTTAAAAGTGGCAGTATCTGGTTATAAGCTGTCATTATTAATTTGTACTAATGAGGTGGCTAAGACCTGCAGCTAAACACCAGGACTCCATTGCCTTGTCAACAGCAGACTGGAACTGGCATAAATATACCTCTGAAAAATGTACAGTCGGAGACCAAAAGTCCTGAATCAGCAGCACTCAGGGCAAAATTGGGGAAGAATTCCCTCTAGACAGCATTTTTTATATTTTTTTTTTCACAGTCGCAGTTTCACAATTCTATCTGGGTATTTGGAACTGATACTGTCAGAACACTGCAAAAACAGTCAGACAATCTGGCACTCATAATCTTGGCAGAAATTCAAGGTGACCCACAATAGTCAGGATATTGTGTCAGATCAGCACTGAAGTGTTAGTGTGATGTAAATACAACACCCATCCCAGCAAAGACTGACAGCGTCTCTTTTTCAAAAAGTTCCATCCACCAAGTTCATTCCCTTCTCAGATCAACACAACTCTACTTCAGAAGATTCCCTTCAGGATGTTGTATCTTTGTACATCACAGAAGTCTCGCCCTCCTATCTCTGTCCCCAGGTACCAGCCGTTGAAAGGACACCCAGTAAATTCCAGGCCTCCCACCTCAAGAAGCATGTTGGCAACAGCAGGCAGCGCATACCACTTCAGATCTAAGTCCTTAAACCATTCATACCTGTTAAACAAGCATTTTGATTTATTACTTTATGTGTCTTTTCCTCCTTTAGGCGATAACCAGAAAAATCCAGGAAGATAAAAAGTACTAACTCTAGGAGAAATAACCCATGAAGCATGGTCTGCAAAAGCTCATAGCAGTTTTCATTTACAATGTGGTAACTGGGAATTGCCTCTAAAGAAATTGCAGAACAGTACAAGAGTTCTGCAATCTGCAGGCCAGACCCAAAGCAAACATGAAGAAAAAAAAAAGAGAGAAAAGCAATAAACATGTTGTTATGAGCACAGCCATATTTTACATGTGTATTACACTGGCATAAGAAATGATGGCTTTTAAAATTCTGAATATGACTGAAATCCAGATTGGGAAAAAAAAGATTTCCAACAAAATTGCTATTGGCTTCCTTAATTTAAATCTCATTTCATTGTTCTAACAGGCATTTTATCTTCCAGAACAATTTACCATAATTTCATCCCAACAAAGAACTCATAAAATGACTGCCACAGGCACAGGCTAATAATCTGCCAAGGTGAGGCAGAGGCAAAAATGCAATTATCTAAATCTTGTGTGCTTACTTTGGATGCTCCATTGGCACTTCAAGGACAATTTCTGGCGGGAATTCAAATATTTCTGGGTCTTGGCCATTTGCTTGGAGAACGAGTGGAACTACATCAAAGCGGCCATATTTCGGCTTCCACCCAAGCTCAATGCACAACTGTAAATAAAGTACGTTTTGGGGTTTTTTTAGGTTCCCGTAGCCCAGATTTGAAGACAAAAAAATGTTAACCCTCTAAAACCTGCTGAGGTAAATTCTAAGTGATAAAGGTTATCTTTCCCATTCAAACAATGTTGAGATTTGTTGTTCAAGTACTGATTGTGTCCCTGACTTAAGGGAAGCATTAGCTCACCCTGTTCTGAGATGGAGGGGAGTATTTTTTTATCAGGATTGTAAGAAATTATTGCTCCAGCCTGCACCTAGAACCTGTGGGGCAGAACATCCCATTCACTCCTTACCACCACACTTCCCTCCCACTCTGCATAGACATGCAAGAAAAAAAAAAAAAAAAAAGACAGATGGGTTCGACAAGATGGAAAGCAGTTGTGATTCTGTATTTAGAACTGTACCTGTGTGAACTCCACACTGGCAGGGTCTCCTACAATAGACCCATCTGGCATTTGATAGCCAGCATATCGGATGAGTTGGCTGTTCCAAACACGAAAATCATGTTTCCCGTCAGTCCTCTGGGGGAAGATAGTGATGGCTGATCTGCCCAGAGAGACAATCAAATCACATTACATCACAGCAGCACATCAAACGCATTCTAATTATTAAGACACAAATTGTTACCAACAGCAATTATTTTCTATTTCTAAAATAAACATCAGTACAAATAAAATCATTCATCCTCCCTTCCCACCTCCCTGAATCTTCAAATAATCTCTTTTCCCCAGGAATTACAAAGATTTTGCAACATCAGCCATGAAAGTGACAAAATTTCAAAACAGTTGATGGTACATGAGAGGAACATATAAGTACCAGGAGAATTAAGAGCAGAGACAAGTTGTCAAAATATTTAGATAGACCATTTCAGGTCTTATGCAGGGTTTTGAATCCAGATCTGGATGTGATTTTTGTTGTTTAAAATTAAAATTAGAGACCTACCTTATATTTCCATTGTTTGTGGCATACTGAATATGACGACAGATGTGCTCAAACATTTCCTTCGCTGTTTTACAATCACGTGCATCAAATACCTGTATGTTTCCAAAAGAAACATAATAAAAAAAATTATTTTGAAACAGTAATGTAAGCTCATTATTTTTCTTATGCATTTACAGAAAGGAAAGATTAAGGAAAAAGTTAAATGAAAAATCAGTATTTCTCAATTT
>VYZV01025807.1:2236-25599 GCA_013401275.1 Pandion haliaetus | reverse complement strand
TTTTTATTGTTCTTATATGCATCATTTTGACACGTAACAATCCTCCAAGGACCAAGACATGCACCTGGTTCCATGACATAGTTGGTTCCTATGCTACTACTTCTACACATTTTCATCCAACTATGAAGCAGAGAACTACAACAAAAAAAATGTTGATCTTATGGTACGTACAGGAGGGAGTAGTCCTCAGTTGAAGCAACTGGCATATTTTACCGAAGTAAAGGACATTCTTCTGATTTACAGCAGATGACTATATGGCCCATAATTTCTAGACTCATAGGTTACCTGTAGATTGGACCACTGGATTCTCCCAATACACCTAGGCGCGTTCCTCCAGGCCTGCTTGGCAGCAAAGACCAGTTCATCCTTTGTCAGATGGTAGGTTCCTGTTATTTCTATCTCCTTGGTCACTGTTTCCAGTCGGACCAGGTGTTCTTCTATTTTTGGCCTTTTGAACAGGAAACAGCCATGGAAAGAAACAATGAGAATTTCATTACTTAGAACTGATTTAAATTGCAGACATTCTTATATTCTGGGTCAAGAAGAGCATAGGCATTGCTGAAGCCATAAAGCCTTTGAGCATCCTTTTGCATGAGAAGACTTCTACTTACATCGCTGATTTTATCTACCAGGATGCAGACAGATTTCCAGGGAGGGGATTAGCATCTATATAGGCTGAGATATGGCAAGTTTCGATAAACACAAGAAACATGTCCCTGTTATAAATCTACACTCTCTGGATGTGAAACAGGTCAACATAAAATACTCTATCCTTTATGAAAACATCCATCACCTCATGAAGTCAGTAATTTCACTGTGTTTCAGCTGTGAGAAGTTACCATCATCTGCTCCCCGCCTCCCCTCTACTGCAGCATACTTTTGTCCCCAAAGCATAGCTGTTATCTATTGCAGCAGTCTAAGGTCCGACATTTTTATCAAAAAGCAGGGGATATTCTAGGCAAAGGGATGAGTTATGTACGTTGGACTCTGAGTACTACTGAGGAGAAATTTTCCTGGCTTCAGAATTTAGGAACTGTCTTTACTGAGTGCAAACGACAGATCTTACTAGGCTAACGAAGAAACTAACACACTCAAAATTTAAGTAGCAACACCATCCTTTCACCACCCAACACATACATGGATTGATCACAAGCTTTTCTTTGTAAATTTTCAGTTTAATAATGGATTCTCTAGATCAGTTTGGAAAAAATTGTCTAATCACAAGTAAATGGAAAGTAGAGAACATGCTAGCCCAGAAGTAGGATTACAGTGACTGTCCTCTCAAAGCTCTATTATTTTCACAGGGACACAGCTATTCTGAGCAAAGTAAGTAGGACTTTCATTCCTAAAAGGAAGTGCTGAGCAATTCCTTTGTCAGGGAAACCAACTCTAAAATTCTTTAGCTTGATAACAGAGAATGAAGTCAAAACATTAGGAAATATTTATCACAGCACAGACAAAAATTGTTTTGTTGGCTTACAGAGAGAATGAATATAGCCTGCACTGTCTGAGAGTTTTCACATTTTCAACAAGATGAAAGATCAAGGGCAAGCATGTAAGATAGTGTAAATCAATGTGATCAAATAGCCATGAGCAGAAACACAGAGATGTGCAAATGTAATATGCTGGCAAGTCAGTACAGCCTGTGTGTAAGACGGACTTTCAGAAAGATTCAGATAGGAGAAAGCTTTGTAGAAGAGTTCAAAGTGCCTAAAGAAGTAGCCATTATGTGGCTGAGTCCCTCTGAAAGTCTGATAATGTTTTATAATGGGATGAGCAAACACCGAATTGTCACTTGAAAGCTTGTCATGTGAAAACTTTGTCACTGCAAACTCATGGACCTTAACCAGATGTTCCAGCTTTTCTGCGACAAGATGTCCCTGCACCATGTCGATTTTTGTGAAAACACAAACCTCATTTCTGAAGCTAGAGCATCCCTCTCAGCATGCTCAGTAAGCTTATGCTGATGATAGCACAGAGCAAAGTTGAGAAGCAAGAGACTGGCCTTCCAATCTTTGGCTAAAGCCTTGAGAGTCAAAACAGAGAACAAGAGAACACAGAGAAAAGATACTTGGAACAGCACAAACAAAAAGTGTTATCCATGTTATTCGGGTCTAAGACTGATCTGAGTAGGAGCTAATTCCAATAACATCCAATGTTAAGAAAACAGAAGGTGACATTCTGTAAGAGAGTCCTAACCAAGCTGTTTATTATAAACGTACTATAATGTAACACACTCAGAAGGGATGGGGCTGAGGAATGCACTCTGCAGAGTCCCTTTCTGTATCCCCAAGACCTGGCATCAGCAGATATAGTATACAAAGTGCAGTAATAGTTTTATTTATCTTTTCTAATAGTCCTTATCTATTTTTTGAATGCATGCTATGTATAGTTACCGATAGCTGTGAAGAAACCAAACACTCCTATAGTCTCACAGACAGACAGGTAGGTATAGGACTTTTATACCAAAAAGGAAGGTAAAGTTGGCTTACTCTTTAAACGAATTGTAGTACTGCTTGATAAAGTCTACTGCCTGAGGTAAAAGCTCTGCCGGTGGAACTGGCCCATCTCTAGTACCTCTCACCAGGCCCTTTGGGGTCATGAGTGCCCCTTGGCAGGCTTTGGTCCGGCAGTTGATAACCTGAAAAACAATAAAATGTCAAAAAACAATGCTGCACTCTGTGTCTTTTCAAAGTTATGAAAAATCATTGTTCAGGTTTCCATATCTTACCTCCTTTGCTGTCAGGTGTAGTGTGTCGAGAAAGCTGGATCCATTTTCCAAGTTCCTTACTTTTACATGTCTTGGACATCTTGATATTTGGTTTGAAGCTTTGATACCATTTTGGGGAGGGTTCTAGACAGAGAAAAGATAAAAATATATACTGTCTTCAGACCTACTAAATATCTTAAACCTTCATTTTATATTTTATTTGACCATTAAAATGCTACAAATTAAATTCAAGAAATTGGGTATAAATGTGATCTTCTCTAACATGAGTATTTATTCATTTGAGTACAAAACTGTTGACCTAATCCACAGTTCAATATGAAATGGGAAAAAAGTATTTTTGTACTAATCAAACAATATCTACTACTGCAAACATGTCTTAAATTTCAATAAGGCCTCTTAACATAATAGTCACAGTCTCAGGAAAACAGTGAACCAGAAAATTTTGGAGAAGGGACGTGTCTGTTACTAAAGGCTGGGTTTTCAAAGGTGAATACAGGAATCAGGCACTCCAGTCCCACTGGGTCACCTCTTTTCCTTAAGTCTTACCAAAGCTCCTTTTCATTCAGAAAAGATCTTTCATCCAAAGATCTCTCAGCAGTCCTAACCTCATGTAACCACGGTTAGTCCTCACACGAGAACTTTGAGAAATTTTAAGCAGTAAGCACAATCCGTGTGAACTGTTAGTATCAAACAATGACACTAGGAACAGACCTCTCTCCCATCACTGGCCTTCGCTGAAGTTATGATAGGTGGCATCTCTCTCCGCTTCTTGCTCAGATCATACAATTTGGCATCATCATTTTCCAAGCTTTAAAAGAGAGAAAGACAATCCGGTATAATGCAATGTGCTTAGTTTTTGTTAGTTTTACCTGCAGCATCAGCAGAGATGCTCAGATCTGTCTCTGAAATGTCTACTGAGTCAATAAACCAACCATTCACAGCAGTGTGAGGGGTGGAGTGGAGTACAAGTCAATAGTAAAGCTACAATCACCCTTTCCAGATCACTATGCGGGAAGGAAAACAACAGGTATGGCCTGGAATGGTAAGGGTTGAGTATCATTGCTGTAAGCAAACAAAGGACATCTGTACAATTATGATCTGGCCAGAAAATCCTCAGCAGAATTAAACAAAGGTTGAAATCCTCAGGGAAATGTGTGAAAATTTCAGCTAGGTCCAGTCTCAAGCTTATTAAGCAAATAACAAACTTTAATACTAATTTCCTTCGTTTTCTGCATTAAGTCTTACTTTCTGAACTCCTACTTTTTAATTTGGATATCAGGTGTCAGAAGATGTTGTAAAACACCCAAGAGGCATCCAGACCACAAACTCCAAACAAAACCTTTAGTCTGGAGAGGGCAATGATGTGTTTTAGCTAGCAGAGCGTATGTGATCACCCACTTCCACTAGTCAGCTTCATGTATCTTCGCATTTGAATATTAACTACTTTGAGCAATGACTGGTAAGGGTAGGGAATGGGCAGAGAAAGAATGGTATGCAATAGAAAACTGAAATAAGTAACAGCCTGAAAACTGAGAAATTTAATATGCATGTGCAATATACTTTATACAGCGTCTTGTATAAACTGCATCACATACTTTACCAACTTAATTACAGCATTAATAATCACTTTGCTAAATTTTATAGCACACACATACCTCCTAAGTCCTAGCATACATGAAAACATTATAGCATACCGAATTATGAGAGAGAAAGCAAGATGATTTCTTCCCTCTATGACTGTATAACTTAGACACAAAAGCTTAAAAGTACCTTACCAAGTCACCACCACCCAGTGACCCCAGGGACAACTGTTATTTGGTTAATATTACTGCTTTGGAAACACATTACAGGTTTCTCCGGAAACTAATCTATGTCACTTAATGTCTTTCATTTTCAAACGAAAGAGAAACTATGAAGCCATTAAAAGACAAAGATCTTACCCATGGATCTCCCTGTTTTTCTCCACATTATTATTGATATCCTTCTCTTCAGAGGACTGGTTCTTAGCAGCACGAGATTTGAATACAAACTGCCACGGGCACAACATTTTGTATGCTTTATTTATGATTTTAGCTCACAGTGCTGAACACTTCTGAGGAGGGAAAAAAAGCAACTATGTCAGTTTTTGACTAAGAAGGTAACTCCCTTTAAAAGGGCTCAGAATGTCACCAGACTAACTGATCTGATCTAATTAACTTCCTGTTTTAAAAAAGGAAAATTACTTGACTCTTACGAGTATTGATACTAAAACTAACAGTTCTGTCTGTCAGCGTAATGCTGCAGCCCTGCCTTATTTTAAAATACTGGCAAGAGAATTTCAAATGTCCCCCAGTTGCATAAACCAGCAAATATCAGTATCTAAGAAAACTGCATGCATGCTTTACTTCTATGAAAAGCATGCCTTGATGCTTGTCTGGTTTTTTAAGTTCTGTGTTTTTCAAAAGTTTGTTAAGTGTTATTAAATGTTCTGTTAATTCACATCACTATATGTTAGCTAGGAAAAGGGATGTAAAATGTTGCTGTGTTATCCACATAGTAATGAAAAAAAACTGGTCTGCAGATTAACCAAAATATTTTGCAATGTATTCATCTGCCAAAGACAAATGGAATTCTGAGATTCTGAATTCTGTATTTTGTAAGATATATACACAGCATATATTTGAATGTAACAAATATATAAGAATGTACAAAGTGTAATGCTATTAATTTGAACATACATTTTCTGCTAATTTCTGATCCTAAAATGGATTTTTGTGCCACGGAAGGTGTGACAGGAGAAAAAGAGCAAGCTATTAAATTGCAAGGTAAAGCAGAATTAGCCTCAGCATTTGAATCTGGTTCATAACAGAAATAAAAACCAGAAGTTTCCAAAAAATTGAAGATAAAGAAAATATACATTGCTACATATTTCTGAGGTAAGTTATGCATTATTTTGTTATTCATACTGCTTCTTCAGTAAAAGTAAAATTTACAGTGCTGGGCTCCCAAGATGCTGTCTGCTGTAACATCACACAAGAAAAGAAATGCATGCAACTATCTGTGCAGAAACTGTAAGGTGTTTGGACTGTCTGTTACTCCAAAGAAAATAAATACTGTATTATAAGCATTTCTCTACAGTTACAAAATAGAAACAAATCTAAATTACTATTTTGCGATAAAAAAATGCTGCAGTCTGCCTATAGATTTTTTGTAAAACACATGGCGAAAAAAGAGAGAATGAAAGGATAGGGAGAGAGAAAGTAAGAAAGAAAAGAAAAGAAGAAAGCAAGAAAGAAAGAAAGAGAAAGAAAAAGAGAAAAAAGGAAAAAATAAAGAAAACAAAAAACAAACCAGAAAAAAACAGAAAAAAATACACAAAAAGAAAAAGAAGAAAACAAAGAAAAAAATAGGAGTAAAAATAAAAATAACACTAGAAATAAAAATAATAAAAAAAAAAAAAGAAGAATAAAAAGAAAAAAAGAGATGACGCATTTTCCATTCACTGGCATTCAGAGTAAGAAGTAAGAAATTGCTTGCTTTTCGTGTTCTCTGCAACAGCATTCTTTAAATAACATTTACAATATTACCTGTTACACACACAAACCTTTAAATCAGCAGAAAGGGGGATAACGTTTTCAGAGCAGCAGGACAGCTTGGAAATAGAGCAGGAGACTGATTCCAACACTTTACTCCTAATATGGGAAGAAAAAAAAAAACCAACCAATTCGCCATATAATTACTTCACTTGTGAACTGCGGTAAATGAATGGCAAGCTGAACATTTAAACACAGTGCTGTCTTACCGTGCCTTTGTGAGAGATTTTTCCAAACTTGCCAGGAAATGGTCTTCTCTGTCAAAGTTCCTTTCCTTTAATCTCTCCTGCTCTGCAACACTCCTGGGAGGCAAAAGTTTTTTATACTCTTATGCAAAATAGCAGAGTAAGGCTACACATGGATAGTGGACAAAAGGGAAATCCCCAAATGCCCCATTTCTTTCAGAATTGGAGGGTGTGTAACTGATGTGCTGCTCCAGTATTACATAATGTCTGTAACGGGAGGGAGAGCAGTGACTGGTTCCTGATGTTATGAGCATCCCCTCCTCCCTGCACAGTGTGCTGTAACCTTGATTTCTACACGCGCCCATTGATAAGGACAGTGTATCACATTGAACAGTTTTGGCAACCTTGCAGACTGTGTTAAAATTAAAAAAGAAAAAAGTCCTGAAAGAACTCTTCCAGATTTTACCACAGGATGGCCATTCTCCTATTCATTAAACCAGCAGCTGTAGGAAGAGAGTAAGCAACTTCAAGAGAGATTTTACAGAACCACAGAGCTTTAGGACATGGGCCAGTAAAGCATTTTAAAAGGTGATTATAACTAAGGACAGGTATTTTAAGTTTAACATAAATATATCACTTCCTTATTTTTGATCAAGTTTTCAAGGATCATTCTCAACAGCCTATTCATAGAATTTTTTCCTCTCCAGAGCTCCCTGTTCCACCTGTTGCTGCCTGTGAGGTTTGTCCCTTTGTGCTTTTCCAACGTACTAGAAAAACTGGAAGGAATCTGCAACTCCCTGAAGTATAAACTTCACACCGTGTAGTATGTGTGAATACCAGAAGGACAGCTAGATGATGAAGACAGGATTATTGATCTGATTTTCAGTTTTAGACAGCACGTGGACATTCACATATTACAAAACCAGGTTTCTACCTGCAGTCTGAAAGCCACAAGCAATCCCGGAGCCAACGGTGGCATGCAGTACAAAGTGCTGCCAGGCAACTGCAGACTCAGAAATGCTGTGGTATGCTAGTACACTCTCAAGGATTTTGGCCCGAGTTATTTGTTCATTGATGTTATGTATGACTATTTTAAGGAAACCATTTAGAACTGTTTTCAAATTAAAGACAATTCTTAAATCCGCTAATACAAGGTCAAAATTGTTACAATGATAACTAGAGAAAGATTTACAGGTGCTGATCAAAGATCTCCAGAAATAAGGCATAAGGCTGCAAGAGAAACAAACACACATTCTCTTTTCATCTATCACATTTTTACTAGACAAGCTTGGGCAAGGCATTTTCTTCTTCCTGTGTCTAGTTTCTCCATTTAAAAATGAACATTAAGTGCTTATGTAAAGCACTCCTAGAGGTAAACAGAGTTATGTGTACATGTGTTCATGCATGAATACACCTGTATATATCCCATCTAGGGTTGCTAGAGATTAATCTCTTGAAAAATAGACCTGTTTTCTGCATTTGAGCATTCATCTGCTTGACTGTATCAAGCCCATGCTTCTTTGCATTCGCTGCTCATGAATGTTCACAGATTATTTTTTTTATGTGATGCCTTTCCTCTCACCAGAATTATCACTTGACATCCCTTTGTTTAAAATATTCCAGACATCTAATCAGCAGGCAGAAATAACATGTGAGCTGTGTGACCCAATGCCATGCCACAAATTTCTACCTTGCTTCTGATCCATGACAGCTCTTCCCAAACCATATAGACAGTTGTAATTGCTTGAATGTGAATACAACTCTATGTATCTCAAGGGTCAAAATGAAAGTGCTTGAACTGAAAGGAAACTTCAGAGTTCAAAGAACAAGGTTAAACTCTTCTTTGCATTTGCTGTTTTGTCGGGGTTTAAAATTCTATTTGCACCCTTCCCTTTCTTATTCAATCTGACCTCTCTTTTCTACAGAACATGGGAAATCTTAATGTCTAGTACTGTAAAAAAGAACCTATCTTAGTAGAAATTTAAGTGAATTCAATTACGTCCTATGGTTTCTAAGCTTTTATTATTCAGCGTCTGTATTTCCTTGTGCTTGGAGACTGCTGAAATCAAGGAAAGGCTATGTAGGGATTGGGTATGAAAAATCAGATTTGGAATGACCAGAAAAGGAGAAACATCTTTCCTCATGAGAATTGTTTAAAAGATTGGCTGAGGTACAGTCATTCAGGGAACTGCTTAATCACTCCAGTTTTTCAAACAGGACCTGCTCTTTTACTCACCGAAATTGGTAATAAAACTCCCTCTGTATACTAAGAACAAGAGAGCACCATTCATTTCTTAGGTGGAGTCAGAGATTAACTAACAAGCTCACTGTGCACTCCTTCTACAAATATTCTACACTGCTTGGAAAGTTCTTTCCCCAAAAAACCAATTCCACACGTATTTCCTTTTTTGCACAACCATTTCTGCCTCTGCCATATCAAAATGCAACAACTAGTTGCTTCTCTTGCATTAACTTTGATGAAAGAGGTGCCCTTTCAGAGCAGAATGTTTGACCTATTCAGCGGCATTCTGACCATGCTGTCATTTTGAGTTAAATTTTGGTTTGTTTCTGAAAATGTGATGGTCTGTAGCCTCAATAAGCTTTCTGCAATTTCATTCAAATCAAGCCACATTCTTTGTCTGACTACAATATTCTGCATCAGCTTAAGAAGTTATGTTCTTAAAAACATTTAAAAAACAAGCTCCTCTGAGATCAAGACACCTTGAGTCTTCAAAGAACTACTAGACTGAGGCAAAGCTGATGACAACAAGGGCTGATTTTCCTAACTGCACGTAACCCTAAAGAGATGATGCTCAATTGTCCCAAATTTTAATAGATTACTAGTGATTTTTTTTAACTCCCTTTTCCTAACTAATCTATTTTCTATTTGAGATGTCTCCATGATGATCTTTCAGAAATGTTGCATACGACATCACAGATTTGAAATACAACGTTGCAGTCACCTATAAACACTCAGCATCTTAGAAGATTTGTTAAGACTCTGTATGTTCCTCCAGCGATAAGGATGAAGCACTCTATTTGCATTTACAAACTGATGGCTCTGTTCTTTATGCATTTCCTTTTCCCAAGGGAACATACTCTGTTTCCTGCTTTACTTTGTTTGATTAAATTCAGTGGCTGAAAAGGAAATTTGGTCCTTAAAATACCAGTAACACATAATCACTAAAAAAAGGATTGGAAAGAACCACCGCATGGCACCTGGTCCATCTCCCTGCCCCATCAGCAAGAACAGCTGTAACTAACATATTTTTGAACCACCAGAAAACAATTACAAGTCAGTATGACGGGCAGGACTCCCAGCAAAAAAGCTACCTAGTAACCTGAGATGAGACACCAAAGAGTAAGATAATCAGTCAAAATGAAGTCAGATCACAAAAGACCATTTACATCCTGAAAATGGACTCATGCTTTTCAGTAAAATGCTCACTACGACTTTCACATGTGACCGACCACTTTGTGGTACAAAAAACTTAACTCATTTGGTCCATTAAGAATATTCATCCACTTTCTGTTCCCTTTATGGGCTGAAGTGCTGTTGTCTGTATTAGCTATGAGACTCCATTCATGTTTTCCAGCTTGCTATTACTTAAATGTAGAAAAGACACAATTTCCCTGGAAAGACTTTAGTGTGTATTACATACTTAAAAAGTTATTTTAAGACAAGTATTGCCTCTTTGTGCTGTATCCAATGCCTAGTGCGATGGGGCGCTGAGCCACAGGAAAGCCTCTGTACTTTTTCAACTCAGAGGTAAATAAATACATAAGTAATGACAATGATGAGGGTTTGTGTCATAGACTGGGTGCCAGACCACCCTGGGGTAGTATGTACAAGTCTCAGTTTGCTAGCAACTTTGCACGTATCCGAAAAAGTTATCTGCAAAAAATATATTTTTATTTCCCAAATCCCTACACTAAATACCAAGCACACCAGAAATGGAGGAGAAAGCCTGTGATACATGGGTTGTGAGCAATCCAGGAGTTGTATGATAAGAACTTTTTAAAGGTTATAGGTGACCCACTTCTGTTGGTCTTATTTTTCAGTGCTTGCTGGACTCCTTTTCAGTTTCTGCAGATCTAAGCTATATTAAAAGCAGCAGTTCAGGGTGAAAAGCGTAATGTTTCTTTTGCCACGTCCTGATCTAGGCAGTGTAAGATCGCACGTCAAGTGATGACAGGGCAGAGTGGAAAATTTCATAATGTGAATAACTGAAGGCGAAAATGAAAGTTAAAGTGTTAAATTTACACTGCTGTGCCAGTAAACCCATCCCTTCCTGTCTGCTAGTTGTAAGAGTTCAGCCAAATTCAGAAATGCAGTAATAACAAAATTCCCTCATCAGCCACCCTTTCAAAATTCCCATGTGTGCACATTACAAACATCGACAAGGAAGTGAAGGAGGGACAAAGCAATCAGACAACCAATAACCAGATTTCTTTGTGCCTGGATGCACGTTGTCTTGCACAGAAGTTACTTCTGAAACGTACTGACCCACCCGCGGGATCCTCAGCCACAGCTGCAGCAGTAAAGGCTAGCTACTAGCAGATTAAAGCAAAAAAGTAAATAGCAATTGGCAGTTGACTGGGCATAAAAACCTGGTGCTCTGCGTGTGGCTGTCTGCTGGGCTACGTGCATGCTGGACTGTGTGCCCTACACGCCTTGACATAATTTCGTTACATTTAGTCTATTGAAGATGCCACTGTCTGGAGCATCAGGAAAAGCTGGCAAGTGGATAGAGAAAATATATAGAACAGTGTTTGTTATCTCTGATCCTGCAATTCATGCTTGTCACAGCAGAATGTAAAGAAAGATGACCTTAAGATTACCATGTGCAAAAAGATTTTTTTGCTTGAGAAGTAACAGTGAACTACAGAATTGCAAATGTGTTCTCATTTAATGAAAGCATAGTCTGAGGAAGAAACTCCAATTTAAGTAACAGAACACTGGTTGATGTCAGTAGGATTCAGAAATTTCTAATCAAGGTCAGATAATACAAGAGATTTAAATATTGGTTTTCAAACAAACAAACCATACATTTCTGGGCTGAAATGAAGAACAGAATATTTAAGTATGAAAGTAACTTAAGTTCTGAAAGTTAAGAATACCTTAAACAAAAGGGAAGAGAAGCTAAAATTCAGCCTAAGAAATCAGAAGGATTATTTTTATATGGTAAAACTGCATACTGTATTTCTGCTCTGTTTTTGATCCGAAGACATTAAAATATTGCTAAAACATATACAAAATTTTGATCTCTCAGCGCAGTGCCTAATCACAATGTGAAGGAACATACAGCCAATTGTTGTATTATTTCTCACGGGAATATGCTAGAAATATCATTGAAACAATGCACTTCCATAGAAACTGCTCCAAAACCTGCAAAGTTGAACAGAGAATGCTGTAATTCTGGAGGCTGATTTAGCCACTTTACAAAATGCTTGAGTAGAGTTCTAAGTCTCTGTTAGCATGGAGGGTGGATCACGTTCTTCAGCTTAACAGGACTTGAAAACTTACCTGCAATTCACACCAAATAAATGTTTAAAGTCAGTCTGGGCAATGGGGAGGGCTCTTAACCCAGTGTTCTACCACTGATTTCTGAAATGTGGGGGGGGTTTGTTTCTTACCTTTTGCATAACTTCCTTCTAAATGACTGATTTCACATCTTTACATTAGACTCTAGTGTAATTACAAAATACAGTCCATGCTTTGCATGAGATGTGAACAGAGACTCTTTCTTCAGAGTTTAATGAACTCTGAAAAAGGTTATTATTAAGTCTATTGGGAAGTCCACCAACATCCCCAGAGCCTGAAGTTTGCACTTAATGCAGTCTATTTCTGCCATGTTCTGTTTTGGAAGCACAAAGGCTTAATATTAAAATAATGAAAATCACATTTTTGCTTAATACTAAACAAGTAATACACACTCAGGATAACCTTAGATGCAAACAGAAGCAACAGTGCTCCATCCTGGATTAAGGAAGTAGGAAGATAAATAATTGGAAAATTATTAATGATCTTACCTGTATCAGGAAATAATCAGAAAACATGCTTTCAAGTCCCTTTTTTTTTTTCTTCCTCACAGCATAATCTTTTCATCATCATTCCCTTGTTTACTGTATACTCACTGTGAGCATAGGCAATGACAAAGTTCACAGCAATTTCGTCTTCTCTTTCCATTGGGGACTGTGCTGAGGTCTCTACCTCTGGAGCTCTGATCAACTGGAAAGCATGTTTTCTCTGCTAAAGTATCACTAATCCTCCTGTCGGCCTTTCCCACAAAACCTCTGATGTGTACAACTGCAAAATTTTCCTTGTCCTCCTGTACTGGACCCAGAGACTGCATTTCTCATTCTTCTCAATTTCTCCCACCCTACTTATCTCCATATTTGAGTGCTTTCCTGACTGGCAAATTGATACTGAGTGCTACTGTGCACGTTTTGGAAAGATGCTGACCATCATTTCTTTGACTTGGGCCGCTGGAAATTGGTCTTAGGCACAAGTTCAGACATTGGTTGAATTTCATTCCCAAAGCAAGTGTTTGCATTTGCTGTACTACTGCATCCCAGTCTGAAAATTCTGGCTCTGAAGAACGTGGACCAGTTGTGATATCCAGAGAAGGATGGATCGTCATCCAGTTCTGTATTTCCCCACTGAGGGACAATCATGAAGCTGAATTTGAAGGGGATGAAACCAAGAGAAAATAAAGAGCACATTCATAAATAATTTTGTCTTCTGAAAGTGCACGACTTTCTTATTTATGCCATTAAACCATGTGCTTTCTTTATGAAGCAATTGTGAGACATTTTCCTTTCATAAAAAGTCTGTGATGTTGGTTGGCTAAAGAATGCTAAAATGAATTCACAAGATATTACTAACTCATTATCAAAACATTATCAAAACTGCTGAACTCTACAATGTTTGCAGCAGTTGCAACTGCTGGAGCCGTTGATCTGCTTAACATTGAGAAAGAATCATTGGGCATCTTGGTCATTTGCTCGAAAAATCTTAAAATGACTCCACTAAACAGTCCAAATCAAATAAAAAGAAACTATTTCAAGCTACCTGATCTGCATATTTACCATGTCTGTCTTGCTATCAAGTCATACTTCTATGCAAATCTCTAGAATTTTTCTATAATTGATTCCTTCTAAATGACCAGCAAGGAACTTTTCAGAAGAACTGCCTGATAGTTCTACGTCAAAACTGTCCCAGCCTGCTTTCTATTTGGTAAGAAAAGGGATTAAATGCATGGATAAATCAAGAAGGAAATAGCCACAGGAATATCTCCCACATCTAGAAATGATAAATCTCATTCTGCTGACCACATTACTGATCAACCTTTTCTACCCACTCTGACTGTGGTTGTGCACTATAACTAGGCCCGCAAATAAGCCTTCTCTAATGAAGCAATGTTCTGGAAAACGTCAGATGTGGAAAGGAGACATCTGAGGCCAGCTCTCCACAGACTCATTTTTTAGTAGTCGACAATTCATCCTCACAGATTGCCTGTGCAATGCAAAGCACTCCTTTTTGTAACCATGCATGTTTCTTTGGGTCAACCTGTTTTGCAAGACTTAAATTTATCAGAAGTGTTTTAAAGATTTCTTAGTTTTTGTGACAGTCTACCATGAACCATGATATAACCTNAAAGAAGAAAAGCCCCCATCTGTTCTACCACTATCTGGAATGGAAGATTTTCTTTGAATCTCTGGGTCCAGATATACTTACCAATATTTAAAACACTAAGAGCCAGTGTGAAAAATTTGGTAGAAACTGGTATATTTGGTTTTGGAAAAGGAGATGGGTGTGGTTTATATGGCTTCTAAATTTAAATTTTTTAGTCCATGTGGGATCTGTCCTTTTCCTAATTAAAATTAGTAGTGAAGCCTTCCTGCCTCAGTCCTATAGTAAATAAAAAGTGTTCCCTCCCACTACTATCTGGAAGAAAAGTATACCTAGTTAATGAGTTCATTTCCCCTCACATCAGAATCTCACCTGCTAAATACAGTACGTGAGATCTCTTCACCAGAAATGGAGAAAAATTTGCAATCCCTAACTACAAGATTTCTCTGTCCATTCCTTTGTTTTTTTATTGAAACATATAGTACTGTTGAAACAATTTCAATAAAACTCATGCGCTTATCTTTATTGCTGACCTTTAAGTCTCTAACCTTTCCCTTTATACCAGCCTTTACCTACTCCCTGCTCAATTTTCTTTTTGCTGCATACCATACTCAAGCAGCAAACTCTGGTCAGCATAGCTTAGCCTACACAAAAACAGTACATTCAGCTGCTTTCCATTGTTTCCTGGAGAGAGATGGGGCTTTTCTCAGGAAATTTTATGGCTCTGCTTTATCTTCATGAGCCATTTTACTGCTTAAGTTGTTTCTAATGACTTCTTGTAAAGTACTACAGTTAGGCCAGCCTTGCCTAAGCCTGCACAACTTTCAACATCTATGAAACTTACAGCACATTTTCAAAATTTTCAGTGAGAGTGAAATTACCTTCCCTTTGTTAGTGTTAGGGAAAAGAAAACTAGTGCTAGAGGGTTTGTGGTAATAAGCTTACAACTCATTTAGTATCAACTATCTACCTTCCCCTACCAAAAAAGACAATTTCCATGGCACATTCTTCGGCATCTTCAGAGTATTTTTTGTTGGTTTTCATTGATTTTGAGCTACAAGTCCAGCTAAATACTTATACGTCGAAATACAGACAATTTAGCCTATTAGTCTCTGTTGAGTATGCCAGAAAGCAAGCTTCTGCCAATCTGCTGCCAGTTCCAATTCATGGGGTAAATCTTTGGACTAATTTAGGAAATTTTGTCTCTTATCACAAATCTAAATAAAGACTTTAGTCCAAACATATCTTCTCACTACATCTTTTTTTCATCTGCTTGTTGATCATTCAATGATTATATGAATTGGAGAAACATTAATCCTAAATTGTCAGTCAGCAGGAGGGAAACAGTCTTTAACTTGCAAACTCCTATTCAGGCAGTGCTGTTAAAACGTGGTGCTTACTTGTGTCCTTGATGCTCTCTGTCTCTGTTGCGTACAAAAGTTATGGTCTAGGAATATGTTCGCACACATTCTGACTAATTCTCCACCATTGAATAAACCAACTGTTTCTTCATTTGAAACTGCCTGGCAAGCAAAACCAACATGTATGTGAACTTTAGGCAGCTGCTGAAATATGGTACACTCAATAGTGCTGGGATTTATGGAATATTCCTCAGACACAACTCCCATAACTCAAAGTCAATAAAGAAACTTACATCACGCACAGGATTATAGGAGAGTGCAGGTTGGAAGGGATCTCAGCATTTCATCTAGTCCAACCTCCTGCTGAAAACAGGGTCAGCTATGCGGTCAGACCAGGTTGCTCAGGGCTTGATCCAGGCTGATCTTGAAGACTTCCAAAGAAGGAGACTGCACAACATACCTGTGCAACCTATTCTACTGCTAGACTGTCCTCAGGGGGGAAAAGTTTCTCCTTATACCTGGTCTGGACTTCTCATTTCAACTTCTGCCCATTGCTTCTCATCTTCCCACCATGCACCACTGTGAAGAGCCTGGCTCCATCTCCTTAATGGCCTGCTTAAAGTCACTGGAAGGCCGTGGTTAGCTCCCCTGGGTCTTCTCTTCTTGAGGCTGGGCAAGCCTGGTTCCTTCAGCCTCTCCTCATGAGGCATATGCCCCAGCCTTGATCATCTTGGTGGCCTTCCACTGAACCCAGTCTTCTTGTATTGGAAGCCCAAACTGGACAATATTCTAGCAGTAAAAGATGCAGATACTCTAATCGCACTGCTTTGCCTATCTCACTTTCTATAGGAATTCCAGGCTAGGGACATACCATTTAGCTTGTTTTTCATTTGGCAAGCAAACAGACTGCTTATTTACACAACTCTTGATCACGCTGACAGAGAAGATTGCCTTTGAAGCTGCATTTGGAAGAGGGAACATCACTTGCGAGTTTGAAAAGTCACTTATTAAAAGTAAAAAATAATAGAGATATGTATCAACGCACGTTCTTTCACAGTAAGGTCGGATTCTAGAAAGTGATAGATGGCTTTATAAAGTAGGTTACATCATAGGGTTTAATCTATACTAAGCAATCCTAGTAAAAACATCACAGGATTGTTACAGATTAATTAGCAGGTGCTATTATTATCCATAACAATTTTTGTCTCTATTCCCCACAGGATAAGATGCAAAATAATCACTTCACGCAGTCTAAATACTTCATCTAACTATCACAGTAAGGGGTTATTTGGACCACAGCCACCAAAGCAAAAAGGAGCTGATGCAGACTGTGTACTTCACAGTTAAGTGACAGAAATAGTAAGATTTTTGGTCAAAAGCATGTTCTTGCCTCATCTTGTTTCTGTGATGATTTGTTTTGGCTTAGTCATCTGAAATGTGGCAGAAAGGAATGTAAATGGGAATTTTCTGTGACTTTACAACACTGTCCGTAAGGTTAAAGCAGCTCAAGAGAACGCTCTGACCAGCACAAGCTAAAAACCACTATGTTATTTCTTTCTCTCATGTACCAGCTTCTAAGAATTAATTAGAATCTGAGTTGTTCATCTTCCTAGCAGGGCTTGCAGGGCTCAGTATTTCCACGAAGCGTCAAAACCCTCACCCAACATAACATCTCCAATCCTCATTTCCTCCCATGTTTTTGCTTTTGAAATCCCATTACTTTTCAACGGGAGAGCAAATCTGCATGTATGAAAGACAGATGACTGGCATCCTGAAATGACTTCCCCGTGATAAGAGATAAATTCTCACAGTTAATGTCTTGATTTGGTAGAATGACCACATTAGGAAAGATGACTTCTCAAGTACATAATGATACACCCAAAGTTTCTTTCTGCCTACACATTGCCTGATCTCTCTGGATAAGGAACTAAGAAAATGATAGCTCATGCATGATTTTGGTAGGTTTTTGTAATAAGTTCCTCAGATCAGTTCCCAGTACACAGTTAGAACACCACGCTGTCTTTGATTCATTAGCAGAAGTGAATGCACCATGGAGAATAAGTGATCATTTTCAAAGAGGTGTTCCAGGTCAGTGTTGATACACACAAATGAGCACAGTATAAACTAATGATCAGCAATCCATCAACTAATTTTTAAATAGACTGCAGGTTTTAATACTGATAAAATTAAAAAGGAGAAAAAGGGAATGTAGTTCTTCAGCACAAAAGACAGCAGCATAACTTTTAATATTTACTTTTCCAAAAGAGCATATAAACATGGGAAATGAAAGAAACTAATTAGTGGTCAAAGAAACTTTAGAATCCTCTTTATGCCTTTCCCTTGTTTAGCAGTTATAACTAGGAGTAATGCTTTCGCTTCCAGTCTCCAAGATGACTTGCTGAAGGCCAATACATCCTCAACATCAGATCCACCTCTTGAACTTAGCCCATCTGGACTACTGCAGAGAATATGTTTGTAAAACTGGATAAACAAAACTGTTTCACTTTAATTCTGGTAAACATGATTAAGCATGGTACATTTCTCTAATTATTCAAGGTAGTGAAAAATGGTGCATTCAGAACCCATAAACAGCATGAAAAGTAAACATCCTGATAAGCAATTATCTAGAATGCCTTTGTTCTTATAGACCAAGACAGAATTTAATAGAGCACAAAGGCTATATTTGTGCCTCCCAACTTTTAACAGTTCCTATGAATTCCAGAGGGTCTTGGAGCATTACAGAGTTCTACAGAGCAAAGTTACATAGTTATGATCTGTGATTTCTTTCAAATACTTAAACATTGAAAACGCTTTCTAAATAGTAAATAAAAAAATCCCACACACATATAGTACAATAAATCCAGCTGATTACAGGTTCAGTATGGTACCCAACCTGTTCCTTTCAAAGCATCTTTGTTAGATGAAAGAGTTTATGGTTCTGTTCCTCTCTCAACAAGACATGGATTTCGTTCCAAGTTACTTTTTATGCTAAATACCACTCATATTGTGTACATTCTTTGTATTATTACATCAGCTATAAAACCTGCACCTTCACTTATGAATTAACTTTGAGGACAATGAACAAGTTAGAGGACAGTGATTGGCTCTCCATCTCTTTTAAGTTCAATAATACATATTGGATGCCTTTTCACTGCATTTAATCAATTAGAAATTACCAGACTTGGTATAGTGTAACTGTGAGATGCTATAGGCTGTATTACATCAGGTGGGAGCAGATTTTGGAGATCTCTATATTTTTAAAGCATGTTTCTGAAATAATTGTAAAATAATCATTACCATTTTAGTACCTTCCTAATTTACAGTCATGCTAGTAGGGGAATAACCTTTTTACTGCTATTTGCCAACAGAGTCCCAACCAGAGAGGTGCTCTGTACACTGAAATCATCAGGCTAAAGGAAGATGAACACACCATGGGAGCGAATGAGTATGAGAGAGAATCAGGTAGGTTAAGAGCTCTCAGTGGTTCTTAAAAAAAAAAAACAAACAACCCAAAACAAACAAACAAAAAAACCCCAGTATTGAGATCCACTATAAGTTGTTGTTTACTCTTGTCTTGCCCATGACAAGCCAATAGTTAATTGCAGTTAGAAGTATGCATCACTAGGCAGATAGTGAATCAGAGACCCTTCCACATAATCCAGACAAGACAGAGTATGAAATAGCAGCCCAAATATTTTATTTTCCTGAGGTTATATGGCAACACAGTGAAACACTTAAGACTATCACCAAGTATAATTTTTAAGTTCTCCCAAGTTAAGCACTTGAAATGAATGTGAGAATTACTTTTGAAAATCTTGGCCATAAAGCTGCAACCTACTCCGTGAGATAGTTCCAGCTAAGAGTGGACAAACTCTACAGAGCTCTTCAGGGAGAGAAGTCTCCAAGACTCAAGCGGTGCCTGCATCTGGTACTGCAAACTGTGGTTAAACACACCATTTTGTGACCTCCAATAAGAGGAGGAAAAAAACCCAGAAAATAAAAGAGAAAGCAGACCTTGCAGTTGCACAATTGTGGAAAACTAAATACTCTATTTTTAGGCATGAAAAAAATCAGTCCTCAGATTGGTGAGTATCAGGGAGGTGGTGCCAGCAAATACAGCCTTTGCCTGTGTCTGCCATCATGATATAATATTTTCCAGGCCTCTAACTTCTGTCTGACGTTTGTTTTGAAATACAGTTTTCCTTGTTCCTTGTTTCATACCATCTGAGATACAGCTGACTTTCTGTGGATGAAATGACTACTGAGGAAATTAGAAGTAAGACTGAGAAAATCCCAGATCCTGTGTGATGTTACCTAACAAGAACACGAGTCAGCCTAATCAGTTGAGAGAATTTATTGTCAATTTTGTATCTTTTAAAATCCGTTCTGCAGAATGGCAAGAAGTGTTAAACAAAACACCAGCATTTTTAAACTTCTTTCAAGAAGGATACTAAAGACTGCAAAAAATAAGCTGTAATAATAAAAGGACATAAAGTGCACTAGTTTTTAAACAGATGAAGCTGAATCCCAGCAGAAGGATGCACACAAGTAATGAGGCAGTTCAATCTGATGTTGTGGGGCAGCATCTGAAAGAAAATATTGTATATGAGGTACTGAAGCACCCAAACAAAGCTGTCTCAGAAATTACCGATTTAAAAAAAGTTAATACGAAGGTAGATTCTTCTGGGGGAAAAGGCACCCAGGTTGATAGTTATAGAATAGGGAAGTTAACTTCTTAGGCCTCTCAGTTCATAGGTAAGGACAACATCCTTTCCATAATCTACTAGTTTACTTAAGTGTGCAGGATTACTCCCTTAAGTGTGCAGTGTCAGGAACCTCTCTAATCAATGATAAATACAAACATTGTTAAGTTCTTAGCTGCAAGTGACAGATGCCTCCATCTGCTTCTAAACTTCTAAAAACTATTTCAAATATAAAACACAATTATGAGGAAAACAGAAGACATTCTTCAAAGAAGAGGTTTTTTTAAAAGTTCATGTGTCTGCCCTGATTAATCACAAGCTGAAAGGAGTACTTGATGACTAGCATATACTTCAGTTAACACTATTTCATAAAACTTGGCTTGACAGAAGTATAAGATAAATTAATCAAATATCAGAAGAGTTGAAAGATGCACCAGCTGGCTCATGCTCAAGAAGGAATATATCACCTCCGAACAGTAAGAAAGACTGCAGTAAAGCAACTGACCAAATGGGCAGCACAGTACAGTGTCAAGCCATTTTCATGTGTTATTGACTTGCTTTACAACACAGTTCTTGACAGAGAGACTACTCACACATTTCAAATAAACATATGCTATTTTAGATGACACTGATGGACACTACACTGTGGATCATAAAGCTCTAAAGACTCATTCTTACAGTTTAAGGTCAAGGACTCATAATGAATGAATATTATGATATTGAATGTCTCAGACTCCCAGTCACTGTGCTGCCTGTTCGGTTTGCATCTTATCAGAACTTTTTATGAAGGCACAATTTGTAATGCCAACTTAAAAGCTATTCTCGAATAAGAAACTGTGTCCCTTAGAAAAAGATCACAGTGAATATTATTTGTTTCTCTCAGAAATAGTGTGTATACTTGTTCTTTATAGTATCGCAGTAAAGATCACTTCCTTATAACATTTGAAAGTGAGCCAAACACCATAGAGATGTTTTTGTTTAGCATCAAATTCTTAAGCTCATGTGTCTCTAATCAAAAAGCAATGCCTGTGACATAATGGACCAAATGAAAAAGAGTTTGCAAAGTGCTAAAGCTAAAGAATGGTTTAAATAATATTCAATTATTGACAAAAGGTGCTAAGCAAAGCTTGGCTTGGGATGGAAGTATTCTATTCAGTACCCACAGGGCTCAAATGACTTCCAGTGGCAAGAATGAATTGAAATCAGTAACACTTCTGACATAAGAATGTGATCAGAAATACATACAACTCTTTAACCATGTGAAGTGCAGAATACTACCCTGTGTTTTAGATAAACAACAAATTTACCACCTTTTCCATACCAAAGCCTGATATGAACAAATTAAAAAAAAGGGAAAGATTTTCACTACACAGAAAGCTTCTACATCGAGGCTTCAGGGCTGGTAATAACAAAAGTAGACTTGAACATTTGTCTGTAGGCTTAAGAGCAAGAACCTATACACAAAACAAAACACATTGACTAACCCACTGCCATTGTTCCAGTTATGTTACTTCCATATTTGTAATGTACAGATTATTTCCACACAATTTCAGCTTTAGGTTTCTAATGTTTTATAAATATATATACATAAAAAAAGTATAGCACCAAATTTGGTTCTTCCTTAAACTGAACATTGGTAAGTCTATAACCTGGAGCTAATAACCAAGAACTTTTTTCTCAATTTTCCTTAGCTAAAGTGTGATCTAAATAATCTGTTTCTCCATACTTCAAGAATTAAAAGCATGATCCCAAACTATTAAACAGAAGTCTTCCAACTGTCTTTTCCTTGTTCCAATGTTTGCCTTGCATAACAAGCCACCTGTGAAATCCTCTCTCTAGCTTAACTGACAGAGTTGTCTGTACACAACCTTTGAATGATTAATTCCACTCAACTCTTCTAATTGTAGAGGAGTACTTAAAAGTTATTGACTCAGGTCTTACGCTAACCAGCTGCAAAACTTATTTCCAGAAGGTAGTTATTACATTTGTGTAAACACAATGAAAATCCTCAGGCTAACGAATGGTCAGGTGATAATATTCCACACTGAAAGTGATGCCGCTAACTGGAATGCTTACTGTAGTGAGCACTTGTCAGTGGGGCCAACAATTATTTACCAGAACTGGCATGATATACAAGTACAGAACTGGGTTCCTCATTTCAGTAAAAAGAAACTAAACCCTATGAATAGAATAGGCTTGTCCTTTTTTATTGGCATTATCCTTTGTTGCGTCAACAGTTTAATAAGCTCTGTAAGCTTTTTTCTTTTAAACTTTGCAATAGTAATTACAGTATACAACACACTCTCTTTTATCCCCTATTACTTAATTTGCACCCAACATCTTTATTTTCAGAGATTCTGGATGACTGAATATGGAAACACAGATGCACCAATCTATTTGGTGTTGATGTTTTCTTTGCAACTGCCATCAGAGAACCATGGAGGAGACTGACCAACAAAAGTGCTCCCCTGTGAGCAGCAGGAATAAAGTTATGCCTGCGACTATGTAAGTCTTTCCCGCAGTGGGCCCTGTTAGAGCCGCTGGCAGCTAATCATTAGCACAGTGGCATTAACACCAAATGAAGACATTGGTGGAACAGAGAACAGTTCTTCAGTCTCAAGCAAGGCTGGGTGGCAGAGAGGCAGAGTTGCTCAAACGAAGGTGACCCGGGATACTAGTGAAGAGAACTCAATTTACTATATAAACTCTCAGGTCAAACAGGTGAGTGAGTGGTAAATTAGGGAAACTCCAGGATTAAATGACTTCTGAGTAGACATTTTCTGGAAAATAATTTTGGTTGAAAGTATTGAAGCTCTGCCTAAATTCCTTTTCAGAGTTCAGGTTCTCATCTACATCTAGGCTAACAAAACATCTTTGGTCTCAAATTATGCTGCTGAAGAACAGAATTTGTATGATGTCTTGAAAACATAAAAGCCTGAGCTATGCAGCTGAATGACTCTTCAGCCCAGTCATTAGAGGAACTTGTCTGTCTTAGACATAGGGGTTACTTTCACTATTACAAGGAAGTAAATAGTTGTTTGCATTGTGTCTCCCCACCACCAAGAAAATTATTTGCTTCGTAACAGAATAAATGAAGTTATCTTGACATTATACTTCCATTCTATGAAAAGGTTTGTTATTTTGAAAACAAGATTATGTTTGTATGAAAAAAAAA
>VYZV01025803.1:26082-54269 GCA_013401275.1 Pandion haliaetus | reverse complement strand
TGTTTTGAGAAAGTGATATTACACCATATGATCATAATTAACATTTTGGAATAAACGTAACTATTCTGAACATGATAGACAATTAAAAGGGAAACTTCCAATTGATGCAGCTGATTTCTGTTATAATTCCAAGTCTTATATTTTGAATACCTAGGAGGTTTATAGATATCAGTATTCAGTTGGATTGAGTTTATTGTGCTTACTGAAAAAGAATGTTAAGTGTACTGATAACTTTCTACTGAAAAACTAAGATGATCATAGATAAGAAATGTACTTAGAAATGAATACATAAAATGTAGTGACAGTAAAGGATGTATAAATGGGACTTATGCAGTTCTACAATATGCCTCGGATTTATTCTCGAAGATTTTAGCTCCCATGTTTATTGATAAACAGTTTATGGAACTTCGGTGATCTCTGCTCTGCTGGCTTAAATGCTGGTACTCTCACCGAGAAGGGACTTTAATTTCTATTACAGTAGTTTCCAGTGTGTGAATTAGGAAACAGGTTCACCAGTTAAACAAATATGATATATTTAACACAGGTATTGAAAAGTAGAACTAGTTAACGATACTGTAGCTTTGCATTTATTTTAAACTTAAGAAATAAAGTAGATATTTTCCATGAGTAATTTTAATGCTAGCTCATATGTGTGGTGTTTATCTTTTTCTTGATTTTTGTACCAGTTCCTCCTAACATTGCTGGTACCAGTGGTCCACAGGACCTCACCGTGCTGCAGAACAGACAAGTTATACTGGAATGCAAGTCAGATGCTGTGCCACCTCCAACAATCTCATGGCTTAAAAATGGAGAACTTCTAGAGGTATAGTGATTACATTATTTGAACTAGTCTTTTGCTCCCTTTAGTTTTTACACACAGTGCTTGAGGTTTCTTATTCTGCTCACTTGCCCCTTCAGTGCAGTCCAAGTTATGGTGCCTTGAACTCAAGAGAACCTGAGTAGCCCCAGAAGAAATACAGTTAGTCCTAAATGAGTACCTGAAGCTAGCAAGCATGTGAAGTGGCCATCCCGCTGTTACTTGTTCTTTTTTCCTTTAGGGGGATCCCTTGCTCCTCCTGGATCCTCTGAACAATGCTAGAAGCCTTCGGTATACTCCTGAATGGCTTCCCAGGAAAGGTAGCTGAGAAAAGACTACGCTATATGTTTCCTTTGGGTGTATTATACCTCCTCATATTTTAGTAGTATTTAGAAAGGAATTTAAATTCTTTACTTTGCAAAAAAAGAAAAGAGAATGGATTGCTTATCACCATAGTTTTGTATCAAATGCATCTTTTTCACTCAGAATTCCATGTAGTGTCATGTTAAGGCATCGAGTCTTTGCTGGTTAAGAGACAATTAGCAAGATGAGGATGGTTTATACAGAAAGAATTTTTTGCTTCCCATCCCCTTCCTTGGAATCACTTAGAAACCAGGTGCTTTCCAACAGAACAATTTAAGTTCAGTTATTAATTGAACTTAATTAATTGATAATTTTCCCTCAGTTGATCTTTATTCATTAATAAAGAGGAAACAAATTCATCTTATGAATTGTGTCTCCCTTAACTGTAGTCAATCGGTAGTATTCACCTGAAGTTCTGCTTATTTGCTTTCCTTCTGACAGGCTATTCCTCAGACTCTCTCCGTTGTAAATTTAGAAGAATGAAATATTAGTGGAAGAAATAGGAGTATGGTGGGCAATTAGGTCTTACTAAGTGCTGCTAGGGAATGTTACCTTGAATATAGCACAAGAACTAGCTAGAAACAAGTTTAACAGAAACACTCTTCTTCTGAATGATTAATTCTTTAATTGGGTAGTGATTATTTTTATGAAAGCAAGGTTGAACAAGGCTTGTAAGTCAGAGTATGTGAATACTTTTTGCCTCAGTCTTCCTTGGAAAGCTTGTGTTTTAAAACAGTACTTTTAAAAGCAGTACTCAACAAAAATAAACTATGAAAAGAAGCCAGTGTTACAAATATTCAACAGAAAACAAAGCAATAAAGGAACACTATGATAGACATAGGCACTCAGCTGATAAACTGTGAATTAACTTTTGCAATGTTAGTTTTCTTCTTGCCTTATGAATTCATGTCAGTATGTGAGGGCTGAGGCACATTGGTTGTGCAGTATGGTCACTCCCCTGCCTTTTGGTTTATAACAGAGTAGGGAATTTCAATCTCTAGAGTTAGCTCTCCTCCAGCCCTAAATTTAAGTTACAAATTTAGTTCAGACATGGCACTCGTAATTTGTCACATGTACTTTAAGTAGCAGACTTGGGTTTATTCTGGACCCTACCATTCTTTTCATTCTTCAGCTTAGCTTATATTAATACATCCTCCATATACCAGGAAAACTTTAGTGTCCTCCTGAATGCCTGGTTGCTTTCTCAAACTCAAAGAAATGTAATAGCCTACTAATACTAAGCAGGTGAGAAAGAGTTCTCCTTGGGTGTGGAAGGAGAGGTGCTCTGTGGCGTATCATCTTCATTACCTTGGAAGAATAGAGGTGTCACGGTGACAAGAGAGGATTACAGTAAGTCAGGTTCTCAGGTTGCAGTGTTATTTCAATTTAAATCACCACTGCTTTTTTGTGAAAAACCCTTGTGGTGGAGAGTGTCATTCTTCCTAGTTTTGTTGTCTTCCACTGTGCAGATTTTGAGGTCTACTCTAGACCTCTGTATGCTTAATGATGTAATTGTGCAGCACCATGATTTTTGGTAGCAGAACTATAGAAAGATCTAGCCTCTAGCAGCTTTGGACTCCTTGCACTCTTCATTGATTTGGAAATGCACATTAAGTGTTAAGAAAAGAAGTAGGTAGGAGCATCTTGACATAATCTGGCTTTATTTAAACAGTAGAAGAATTGCTGAATTTGTATTTTTTCAAAGACGGGTTTTCTGACATACCTTGAGTAGAGCATAAGGATTAAATGATAGCTTCATTGCCTGTCTTTTGTCATCTGTGTGCTTCTGTGTTTGGAAACCATAGCATAGGCTGTATACTCAATGGGAAATACCAGTTATTACCCAAAATCTGACTGTCTATAATCTGCTCTGGTAGTGAATCATTTCACCTGTGAGGCTCCAGCACTGCTGTTTATTCTGCTTTGGTAGACTTGCTGAGTTGGTGCCTAATATGAGACCAGCGTACTAGTGTACTAGTGCAGAGAAGTGCAGAACCGGAGGAGTTTCACCTATCTGTTGTAGTTGCTATTTTCAGATCTTCTAACCAAAAGAATAGATGGGAAGGAATGTCAGCTTTCAATTTCATCCAAAGTGTGGGTAGCACATACTGGAAGATTTGAGTTTTTGTTCTTTTCCTACCGTTTTGGGTTTTTTTTTAATCCAGTCAGGTTTTTGAAAACTTGTAGTTGATATTACTGTCAGTCATTCATGCAGATATGACACAGACTGGTTGTGGTAAAAAAGCTTTAACTTCAGATGGCTACCCAGCAGGTGCTGTAGAGTCACTATAGAGCTGAGAAGAGTGGTATCCTCATATTCAGAAATGTTGGCTAGTAAACTTGCTGGCTAGTAAACTTAGTAGGCTAAGTTTGTGCTGGCTCCCACCTGACCAAGACTATGATGTTTGAAGAATAGTGTAGAGAAACTTGTATTTCTTCTGCCTGTAGCGTGCACAGATTTTTCAAAAAAATAAATAATATTCATTGTGTGCTATTAGCTGCCCCTTTCTATAAAAACTTAAAAGCCCTTGGGCTATGTAATCCAAAAAGGCTGCCTGATTCAGGCACAAGTCCCAGTAAGGGCTTCAAGGGGGAACCATTAACCAATGATAATTTTTTAAAACATTGTTTACCCTATTATCTTCACAGATATAAACAAAGTTAAGCTAGCAATGAATTCAGTCCCTGGTTTGTCTTTGGCCTTCTTTCATGGCTTTTATTACTTTGCAACGAAAGAATGTTCTATCTTCATAAAGAGAACAATGGTAAAGTTAAATTTGTCAAACTCTCTCTCTTTCCCCCTAGGGAACTCCTCGAGTTCGAATCCTATCCAATGGGCGATACCTGCAGATCAATAATGCTGACCTCAGCGATACAGCAAGCTATACATGTGTGGCAAGTAATATCGCAGGAAGAATGACCAGGGAGTTCATGCTGACAGTATATGGTAAAATCATGGATCCAGTCTTGTGCATTTTGATCTTTGCATGGTATTTCTGCAGGAGTTCAAATGGCAAGAAAGAAGCATTAGTAGTATCTTTCTAGAGAAGTGTTGGCCACTTAGGCTGTGTCTAAACTGTGGGACCATGTAAATTACCTCATGTGTGCCACCATCTGAGTCACACACAGTTGTCCCCCACGCTAAAGGACTTGTTGGGGACTCGCCATGGCTCACTCTCCATCTGTCTATGCTTCCTGCTAATGGAGGGTGCTGTGCATCTAGCCATCATCCTGATAAGGAGTCAGGATACATCCAGAACGAACACCCAGATCCAGGACTGAGAAATGCTCTTGGACAAATTCAGATACATTCTTAAAAGCATTTGACTGGCACCTTGGGGGACTAGGTTTCGTAGCTGGCTTGGCTACCAGTTTTGCAAGTTACTTGAAAACTGTGGCTGCTTCTCTGCACCTATAAGCATGAGATAGTAGGAAGGTAGGGCTTGAAGGGCCCTATGCATCTCCATACTTGTCCTGTGCTACCAAAGGCCTGAATTTCATTTTAAACCTATTTATTTTCTCCCCTCTGGTCTGATGAGAAACTATTCTATTCTCACACTTGGGTGATGATAAGAAACTTCTTCCTATTTCTATTCTGTTCACAACCCAGTCATGTGTACCTGCATTACACTGTGCCACCCCAGCGACTGTCCTTACTGGTCCAATTAAAATTCTTTTTCTCCTTAATTTATCATTAGGAAGCAAGGATATCACCGCAGCCTTATTTTGCTGAATTAAATATGCTGAACTCTATTACTGTTTTAGCTATATGATAACCTTTGCAGTAACTTGCAAAGATGATCTTTACAATGCATTTCAGACAAATTCTTTTTCATTCCCTACTGCATCATGGCAATTATCGTGCACTACACAAAACGGTAAGAAACTTGTTTCTGTCTTTGCAGTGATCCCCATACCTGTTACTGCATCTGTTTTCATGTGTTTAGTTTCAATCATTCAGTGTAAAGTTTTTTTCTTTATATCATCAGCAATTTTCCCTTTACAGTGGCTCCTACAATCCAAAGCAGTCCTCAGACTGCTGTTGTGCATCTAAATGCTTCTGCTGTTCTGGAGTGCGTTGCAAAAGGAGTACCAACCCCGAGAATTACATGGAGGAAGGATGGGGCTATTTTTACTGGAAACAATACGAGGTATTGTCCAGAAGTCAGCATAAATATTCTTCATTGTTTTTTAAGAATGTATTATTAATTACAGAAAGCTTAATTATACCTCTGACTTGTAAATTAGTTTTGTTTTCACAGGTCAGAACTAGTATTTGTACTATCATCTCATAGACCCAAATGTGGAAAATATGGTGATAGAAACAGCAATACAAAGTAGTTGTTCTACAGAAAAGTAGCAGTACGAAAGGTTTCATCCTTTTATTGTTAAGGACAAAAAACTCCTTACTACAACCAAATGTAGTAATAATTCTTCTGATATTAAAGACTTTGAACAGTAAATGTGAAAGATCTTTATTTTTTTTTATATATATGGAGTTTTGGGATGAAGGCAAGCAATTTCATGCAGACCAAAAGCTACTTGAGTGTACTCTGTATTTTCTAATATATAAAACTTTCTATACGTGTTGTAGTATCAACTTTTATTATAGTGAATTGTTTCTGTCTTCTGATTGTTTTAAGGGGAAGTAGTTTGGTGTTTTCTAGAACTAAGCAAATGCTCAAGAATTCAGTTAGTATTTCAAAGAAAAAAGAAAATGTACAAGCATTAATTAGGGTTTTTTAAGTTTAAAAGAGAAACCATAAAAAAGGGCTTTTGGATATGTTCTGCAAATCTGGCATCATTTATGTGGAATCACTATGTCAGCTAGATTTCATAATTTCTCTGGAAAATGGATGTGCTGGGACAGAGTGAAGTCAGAAGAAGTGCAATAAATGAGAAAACTCTATGTGCCCAAATTAAGACACCATGTGTTCAGGCTATTTGTTGTGTACCCTGACTCATCTTTTCCTTCTGTACTACCAGGATAGCCTATGGTTCTGTTGATTGGGTAGTAGAAAAAAATATATGGCTTTGTTTCAGATATTCCATGTCAGAGGATGGATCTCTACACATCCACTCAGCACATGTTACTGATACAGGAAGATACGTGTGCATGGCAACCAATATGGCTGGCACTGAACGCAAACGAATTGATCTGCAGGTTCTTGGTAAAAGTTTTGCTTTTAGATAAATATATGTGGTTTTACAAGTCTGAAGTCCAGTTACATCATTTTTCTTGTTCTGCCAGATTCAATTTTAAGTTTAGCCCCTTTTGAGCTGCTCTGGTTTAAAAAAAAAAAAAAAAAAGAAGAAATTTATGGCCTTAGGAATGTTCATGACAAGAAAATATTTATTCCTGATGCACTGGAACTAGAAAGACTTGACACATCCCATACTACATGTTTACTACTGTCAAGTTACTCTTAATAAAAATCAAGTAAATGTCTTCAGGCAGTTCAGCTCTACATATATAGGTATGAGAGGGGTGTGTGGGCATATGTATATAATCTGAATAATTAGGCTTTGTTTGTCCTTAGTTCCTCCAACTATTGCTCCTGGACATAGGAATATTACAGTTACTGTAAATGTGCAGACCACTTTGCCTTGTGAAACTACTGGAATTCCCAGACCAGCAATTAGCTGGAAGAAGAATGGGCATCTGCTTAGTCTTGACCAGAACCAGAATACATACAGGTGAGAGACATTTTCTTTTCACCATGGGTTTAAAGTTTCCGGGGATGATTTTGGCACTTTAAAAATCTAGCCATGCTTAAATGTAATCTTGTATAGCCAGCAAATTCAGTGGTCTGATTACCAGAGAAGAAAAGAAGTATTTCAATGGCTTTTACTTTCTTCTCTTTTCTTTGTTCAGATTTCTATCTTCAGGTTCCTTAGTAATCATTTCTCCCACTGTGGATGACACTGCTGTCTATGAGTGCTCTGTGTCAAATGAGGCAGGAGAAGATCAAAGAGCAGTTGAGCTCACTGTTCAAGGTAGAGGGGATATTGCTATTACGTGTGCATGGCATCCAGAATTTCTTTGGGGCATTCCAATGTTGAGATGAGATTTTTATATTATTCTTTTATGGTACTGATATCCATAAGTCTCTGGTATTCCCAAGAAAGATAAGTTATTTCCAAGAATTCATAAAAATTCAAATGGGCGAGTAACCTTTACACTGATCTTCATTTTTAGTGCCCCCATCTATAGCAGATGAAGCCACAGACCTTTTGGTAACAAAGCTGTCTCCGGTAGTAATTTCCTGCACCGCATCAGGGATTCCTGTCCCCTCAGTTCATTGGACCAAAAATGGCATAAAGTTGCTTCCCAGAGGAGATGGCTACAGAATTCTCTCTTCAGGTACTGTGCATGACTGGAGCTCAGCCACAGAAAATCAGTGAAAGGGTATGATTGTGCACATCTAGAAGTAAATAATTAAATGCAAACAATCCCCCCCCAAACCCCTCTCCAATTTCTTAGAATAAAAATATAGACCTCTTAAGATGGATGCTGTAAGATAATTTTCCTGTGAATACAGGATACTTCTGCATGTTCTAATGCACTCTCTCTTTGCTGCAGGTGCTGTTGAAATACCTGCTGCTCAGCTAGCACACGCGGGACGGTACACCTGCGTGGCCCGGAACACAGCTGGCTCAGCTCACAGACATGCCACTCTTCATGTTCAGGGTAGGATGGGAAGCTGAAGTGAAAGTGTATTCTGTCAGTAAACGTTGCCCTTTAATTACATACGTGTGCTGCAGATCGCAAGCAGTGCCTTGCTAAGCTGAATTGTCTCGTGGATGCACTGATTATTCACAAAGTCACAATTCTGCATGTTACAACTTTGATACATTGGGTAGAGCCCCCCAGTCCCTGCTGCTGTAGTTTATTTTTGTAAGATTTTTGTTTCTTTGCTTTTTGGTAAGTTAAATTGTATCTGTGATGGCAAACTGCATGAAGTAAGGCCATGTTCTGTACCCATACTCATGCTGAGCGTGTTGTAATATTTAAAAGCACTTCCCCTGAGCTCTTCCTAAGGATGACAGAATACAGTCATTGCTAGTAACAGCCTTCTCAGACTCTCAAGTTATGCAGTTTTAGTAGCTTCTGTATTTTCTAGCCTTGAAGGTTAAACCTATTGCATTTTTCTTTTTATTTTGTTCCACAGAACCACCAGTTATCCAAACTCAGCCAGGGGCGCTGGACGTCATTGTGAACAATCCTATTCTACTACCATGTGAAGCAACGGGTACACCTCGACCCATAATAACATGGCAAAAGGAGGGCATCAATATAATCACAACAGGTATCCTCTTAAAGCTGTAACTCCAGCCTACTTGCTGTAACTCAAAAACTTATTCTCTCTTTTTAGAATGTTCAAACTTAGATATAAGGAACCCATTCATTTAAAACCAAACAAAAATAAAACATACACACATAAAAAAGTGTCATACTTTGCTTATATTTGTTCTAGGCAACAGTTACATGGTTCTTCCAAGTGGCAGTTTACAGATTGCAAAATCAACTGTTGAAGATGCTGGCACTTACATGTGTGTTGCTCAAAATCCAGCTGGCACTGCCCTGGGGAAGATCAAACTGAAAGTTCAAGGTAAATTATCTTTTAAACTCTTGTAGTGATTTACAGACAAGAAATTTGTGCATGCTTTCTGCTGGTCAAAAAACATTTCTGAGAAATAGAAATGGGCCTAATTCTTTCCTATTTGATGTAGTGCTGAATAGAGCCTAGGAGGTTTATTCCCTTTAGTTGTCTGTCTATTTTAGGATCAAAGTATGCTCTTAGGATTATTTTCACTAAGAACTGAAGCATTCCATGTTTCTTACAACATCTATTTCTTTTAAAAATTTTCTTAATTCTTTTCAGTTCCTCCTGTTATCAAGTCCCACCTCAAGGAATATGTTGTTCCTGTTGATCAATCTGTCACTCTGCAATGCGAGGCTGAAGGCTACCCTGGGCCAGAGATCAGTTGGCATAAAGATGGACAGCAACTAACGGAGTCCATTAGAAGAAGAATTCTTAGTACTGGTGCTCTGCAGATTGTGTTTGTACAGCCTGGGGATGCTGGCCGGTACACGTGCATAGCAGCAAACCTGGCAGGGTCCAGCACTTCTAGCATGGATCTTGCTGTGCACAGTAAGTGGGACTGTACGGAAACAGTGTGCATTATCACAGCATGAACATACGGAGGGTAAGGAGTTAGGATGTAAGGGAGAAGTTCAGGAAAATTGTGCTACTTAATGGGTGAGTTTTATTGGGTTGTAGTATAAGCCAGTTGCTTGAATTTAGGAAGAACTTTACATTTCCTTAACTTGGTTTATACTTTGTTACAAGTATTTCACATGTTTCTCTGTCATGCTTAATGGTGATCATTGATGGAGACAAGAAATAATGTAGAAGAACCAGGCAATGGTTTCTTTAGTCCAGTATTGTATGCTTTTACAGTAGTTCTTGGATAATACATGGAGGTAAATCTTTTCAATAAACCTTTTCATAGTTCCACCCAAGATTCGCAGCACAGATGTGCAGTACACAGTCACGGAGGACTCCCAGGCTGTTCTGTCCTGTGTGGCTGAGGGGATTCCAACACCAACAATAAACTGGAAGAAGGACAATATGCTGTTAACAGAGGCAGTAGGAAGATACCGGGCTGTGCTAGGTGGAGACCTCATTTTGGACAATGTTGTTGTAAGTTCCCTAAATCTAAGCTATGACTTGACAGATTTGGCAGTATTAAGACCCTGCTTCTCTTAGTTTCCACCTGCTTATGGATTAGTCTTTGTTTTATTTTGTTTTCTTGTTCTTAATGTTCCAGAGTATTTATAAATGTTTCATTATCCACTGAGGAGTAAAATATCTGTGAAGAATTTGTAGTGATACTTTCTCAGGAAAGGCAAAAAGAAGTGTAGGTCATCTTTCAAATTTAGAGGAAGTGAAAGAGTTCAGGAGAGCATTTCTGCTGAATGTTTGCTCCAAACCTTTTGAGGTTCTCTTATCATTACAAGTGGTAGCATTGTATAGGATACATCACAGCTGAAATTTCCCCAACATGCTTTCTTTCAGCCTGAAGATTCTGGCAGTTACACCTGTATTGCTAACAATGCTGCTGGAGAAGATGCACACACTGTCACCCTAATAGTTCATGTACTTCCAGCTTTTACTGAACTGCCTGGAGATATAGCTTTGACTAAAGGAGAACAGCTCAGATTAACTTGCAAAGCAACTGGGATACCTGTACCCAAAATAACATGGACCTTTAACAATTACATCATTCCAGGTGGGTAACACTGGGTCTTACTGGGCATTCTGCTCTAGAGTTGTTTTCCCCCACATAGCATTGCAATTAGTTTAGCATAAGGAAGAAAAAAAATCTAGAGGGAACAAACTTGTTACGGAGTGCTTGTATGAGGAATAAGTTCAGTATTATGCAATCATGTCATTAAATTGCCTCTGAAACAAAGCTGTGAGGAAGATAATTAAGAAGTTGTTCCTCTTCTGTAGCCAATAGTGTAATACATTAAAACCATTCAGTATCTGATGATATTTTCTCAGCATCCAACAACTGATGCCGTTTCTCTTAAATATGAAGAAAACCTCAGCAGTTCATAGAATGCAGATGCACAAATCTCGAAATTAAGGGACAACTTAAGTGAATACATGCATGTGGGCAAATGTCACAGCAGTGACTTTTCTGTGCATTTCTGAGTTGTCTCGGAAATGAAATGGCACAGTGCCATTGAGCTGTGTTGCTGAATAGCACTGTAATTCAAACAATCTTATGACATACCAGTCACTGAGATGTATATGATTAAGATCACTGAAGTAACCCTTTACTGTGTGTTCTCCCTTCAGCACAACATGATGATGTAAATGGACACAGTGAACTTGTCATTGAAAGAGTATCTAAAGATGACTCTGGTACCTATGTATGCACAGCAGAAAACACAGTTGGCTCAATCAAAGCTATTGGGTTTGTGTATGTCAAAGGTATGTAAAATAACAGTAGTTGTGGTCACTATTGGACAGTTTCACACAGCCATCTGTTTTGATAGTACAATCATAGAGTCATAGAATGGTTTGAGTTGGAAGGGACCTTAAAGATCATCTAGTTCCACACCCTGCCATAAGGGACACCTTCCACTAGACCAGGTTGCTCAAAGTCCCCTCCAACCTGGCCTTGAACACTTCCAGGGATGGGGCATCCGCAGCCGCTCTGGGAAACCTGTTCCAGTGTCTTGCCACCCTCACAGTAAAGAACTTCTTCCTAATAGCTAATTTAAATCGACGCTTTTCCAGTTTAAAACAGTTATCCCTAGTATTTGATACCTTGTGTATGGCTGAATGGAAAAAATATTGAAACAGATTGAAAGTCAGAGATGAATGATGCCTGCCAGCAATTTCATTAAGGGCATTTTATTTTGACTCTGCTATTTCTCTGCCATCACTTGGTTTCTCAGAGCCTCCGGTCTTCAAAGGGGATTACCACTCTAGCCGAATTGAGCCCTTGGGTGGCAATGCTATGTTGAATTGTGAAGTCAGAGGAGATCCACCTCCAACCATCCAGTGGAGCAAAAAAGGAGTTGGTGTTCCGATTAGCAACAGAATCCAACAGCTTAACAATGGTTCTCTTGCTATCTACGGCACTGTAGTGAGTCACTGGTCTGTTATGATGTGTTTCTGCATTGTACTTGATTAATAAAGGTATTCCAGATAGTCTTATCTTGAAAGAGTGAGGCTAGACATTTAATCCACTTTTGCTTTTACCTTTAACAAATGTTCTTTTAATTCAGACTAGAATTAGACTCAAATTATTGTGACAAAAAAAACCCAGGAGGGGCTATCGTTTTCTTTAATTGTCAGAAAGACTGAATCTACATACTAATCATTGGTGCGTGAAATCCTGGTCATGCCCAATTAAATGGGACTTTTGCTTTTGACCTTAAAAGAGCCTCGGTTCTACCCAGTCAGGTCAGCTGTAAAGCAGTTGTGTTCTCCATGTGCAAACTTCTTAGCATCTAAATTCCTAAATCAGTGCCTGTATTTTGAAATGGTGTTAAAAACAGCAGCTTCCTTCAGTTCATTATAATAAAATAAAATAAAATAAAGATCTTCAGAATTAAGGAGTTGAAGGAAATAAAAAAATGGAATAGTAACAGTAAAAATAATTTACAGTATCAGCTTAATGTTAATAAAAACAAAAACTTGGGATACTCTAGAATCTAACCGGGTGCTTCTTAAGATCCAGTGCATGCCATGTGTTGCAGAAAATTCACCTGCAGGAGGTGCACTGTTACCTAAAAACCCTCATTACGTGTTGACAGGTTATATGACTATTTGGTTTTCATTTCTTTAGAATGAAGATGCTGGTGACTACAAGTGCGTGGCTACTAATGATGCTGGTGTGGTGGAACGCAGTCTGACACTAACACTTCAGAGTAAGACTCAAAGTGATAAGTTTAATGCCAATAGATTGGAGTGATAACCTACCTTTGGATATGTGTATGCAGCACCCATTGAAGTTTTGGAGGTTGGGCACGGCACTATAGGTTAAGATTCATCTCATTTTTCATCATTAATATTTAAGAGTCTAGTCTAAGCTAGCAACTGAGGTCAAAGAAGAAAAGAATATAGAGGGTGATTCAGCCTCATCTTAGAAACCAACTTAGAATGGGGCGAATCACCTTCTGAAAGGGCCTGTTTCTCTCGGTTGACTAGAGAGGATGTCTTTACAAATGGACTAAACTAGACTCTTAACTTTTAAATTAAGAAACTTATGTGAGATGAATCCCAGCTTTCATGGGCAGTGTTTTATTTTTGGCAGAAATAGTATTTTAGAATTATTTTTTCACTAGTGGTAGAATTTCTGAACATGCCTTTCCCATTATAGCCTCAAGTGGTATGGATCTGTGACTTATGTCTCAGTTGCCTCTGGACACGATTAATAGAATCTTCCCTCAGGTTTTATGAAAAGCAACACATTTTAGCAATAAAGACAAATGTGTGCTCATATAGTCAAGCCTCAATCCTCACTTTGGTCCTCAGCTTGCTACGTATTAAAAAAAGCCCATCATTGTCATTTTAACTTGCATATATTTTGACAGTGGAAGATCAACAATATTAATTTTAGTCAAAGTAAACTGACTTAAGAATTTTTTGCCCTCATTCTGACCAGATCTTTAATATTCAATACAATGAAAAAAATGTAACCATGTGCTATTGCCTAAAGAAACCTTTCTCTTTCAGGTCCTCCAGTCATTACTGTTGAACCTGTAGAGACAGTTATTGAAGCTGGTGCCACAGCAATGCTGAACTGCCAGGCAAATGGAGAGCCTCTTCCAACCATCAAATGGTCCCGCCAAGGTCATCCAGTTGTGAGCGATGAGAGAGTGACCGTTGTGTCTAACGGCTCCTTGCGTATTGTTGCAGCACAGAAGGAAGATACGTCTGAATATGAGTGTGTAGCAAGGAATCTAATGGGATCTGTTCTTGTTAGAGTACCACTGACTGTCCAGGGTAGGTACACAAAATATAGGACTGTGACTATCAAACTGGTAGATTACAGCATTAATTGAGATTAAATATGATCAAGATTGTATCTTATCTATATTTTATGGATAAGATATTTTATCTTATCTTCCATATATGCATTAGGTATATATTAAGCCTAATCTGAGATGTCAGTGGGTTTGTTTAATGAAATTTGTTCCATTACGCTCATCCAGCTGTGCGAGACAGATGAGTGTGAAGGAGTGAGAGACATAAATAATAATGAAAGGATCTTGAAGCAGATCCCATTCTCAGAACACATAACTTAATTGTACCTCTAAAGAAAAGCATTTAGAAGCATAAGCAGTAACTATTTCAGAGCAGCTGAAGTATTCTCTGAACTGTAGTAAGATATTTCTGTGGTAATGAAGACGTGAAGGGAGTTGGATTTCCAAGTATAGCTTATGAAGTGCATTTTTCACTTTGCTGTATCAATCTTGGAGAGTTATAAGCACAAGCACGTTACAAATAGAGCATAATTTTTCCCACTGCAGTACATGGTGGATTTTCTGATTGGCTTGAATGGCGAGCTTGCAGCGTAACTTGTGGTCAAGGTGTTCAGGAGCGAGTCCGTCAGTGCAACAACCCTCTTCCAGCAAATGGCGGGAGGAGATGTGAGGGGCCTGATACAGACGTACGCAGCTGCCACAACAAGCCATGTCCAGGTATTTCTTTAATGAATTGATACTTTTAATGTGTCTTATGTTAAGTGCCCTAACAGTGAACTGTTATCACCACAGATTTTCATGACTTACTAGTTTTTCTAAGAAGTTAGAATTCATTTTGACTTCTGTGGAAAGGAAGGGGAAATCTCAATAAATACCTTGAAAATATTTTGTAATTAAACTGTGGGGTTTTCTGTTTCTTAGTGGATGGCAACTGGTCAGAGTGGGGGCTATGGGAAGAGTGTTCAAAGAGCTGTGGACAAGGCAACAGGACCAGAACCAGAACATGCAGTAACCCACCAACTCAGCATGGTGGGAAGCCCTGTGATGGCAATGCTGTGGATTCAGTCATGTGTAATGTTAGGCCTTGCCCAGGTAAGAGGAGATTGGGTTAGAATTAGTTGCATAAGGGGCATTCTGTAGGCATTTCTTCCCGCCCCCAAATTCTCTCAGCTTGTTTCAGATTGTTAAATTATAAAATAATTAAATGCTGAATTTTTTTAATTTAACATTGCTTGTAATGTATTGAATGGCAATAGTTCTTTGAAACAGAAGTAAGTGCAAGGAAAATTTTCAGCAATTTCTCTTCCCCCCACCCCAATAAAAATGTTAAATTTGTATTTTCATGTGTTTCAGTGTTCTCTGTGAACCCATAAGTTCACATAGTAAAACTCACTACTCTAAATCTGTCATGCAAAGCCAATTAAAATGAAAAAAAAAAAAGTTAATAATTTAAGACATTATCAGTATGTTTTCCTCTGTTGTTTTAATTTTCAGCAACATCTTTCTCATAACTAGCTCAACGTTCAGGTTTCCTTCCTGTCTTAGTAGTACTTCCCACATTTGACAGGTTGTAGTTTATTCATAACCCTTCACCGCTGGCATGTTTCCTTCTATACAATTCTTATGATACCGATTTTTACCTTTTCCACTGTCTTTGCTACCACTGCAATGCTAAATGTTCATCCACCATCTAGAGATTAATTTCTCTAGATCTTGGCAACAAAATCAGTTCTGGCTCCTGCTTACTGCTAGCCACTGAAGCTGTATGCCAGCTTGTAGCTAGCATGCCCCTTGCCCTGCTGAGGCCTTCAGCCTAGCGCAGGACAGTCAGGGCCAGGTAACTTATGAAAACATCAGATCTGTTCAAGTGTTCAGTTCTGTTGTTCCAAGGTTGTAGTGAGGTGAAGTGATGTATTCAGAAGACAAAAAGGAAAGAATTGATCTCTCTTTTGGAAACTGTTGATCTGTTTCAGCTGTTGCTCAAGGCAAAGGTTTTTCCAAGGGTTTATTCAGAATAGTTCATTTATTGATATTGAACAATGTAGCTGTTTTTGCCTTAGGCTGTGGAGCTGTAATTTCAAGTAAAGCAGCTGTATAGTTGAAACAGTTTTATAGCTGTGCTGTCTTTGCAGTTGATGGTGAGTGGAGTTCTTGGCTGCCATGGAGTCCTTGCAGTGAGACTTGTGGGAAAGGTACTCAGACACGACTGAGGCTCTGCAATAACCCTCCTCCTTCCCATGACGGATCATACTGTGAGGGGTCTGATGCACAGATGCAGGTTTGCAACAAGAGGCGCTGCCCAGGTAAGATGCATTGGACACAAAGAGAACAATGGCAAACTTGTAATTTCCTTTCCAAATTCTACTTAATTTATATTGAAAGCTTTCCAGTTCTAAAATTGTAGTCCCTGAAAAAATTCCATTCAAGCTTTTTCTTTTCACTGGCCCCTGTCACTATCTTTAGCATCCCCTTATAGACCTAACACATGGGATTTCTCCTCCTATCCTTGTCTCTCGTTCTTCACCCTGTCACTGTGCAAAAGCAGCATTTTAAATCCTTGGCAGTTAAATTACAGATTTTCTAAACATTTCTTTTTTTAAATTTTCCTAGATTCTGTTATTCACTTATCCTTTTCTTCCACATTTCAATGAGGCCTTCATGACTGCATAGGAAAACTCAAATTTTTGAAATCTAACCTCTATATCTGGCTGAGTGCAGGGGTAACGAAGGGAAATTTCATGAAGTGGAACGTGCAGCAGTTCAGACTAGATCCTTGTGGCTTCACACACCATCTTGCACATGCCAGATCCTAAGCTGAATCCCTACTGTAACTGTCAACTGGTAGAAGAGAGAACTGACCCTGTGGTAGTCGAGCAACTGAGGGCTGAATGTTGCACATTTCTCTGGCTTGATGGCTGCTGCTGAGGATACTATTGCTTACAGCTAGTTTGTGACTGCTCAGCCTCTTCTCAGCCATCAACTCAAGTGCTCACATGGATGTACCTGTTTTTAGCAGTTTGTGGCACTCCATCTTGCTAGATCAAAGACCATACTATTCGACCGCTCAAGCCTGGCTCATGTGAGATAATTTAATAATAACTCCTATAAACAGCTGAGCCAGTAAATCAAGGGTTGGTTAGGAATGAGGGGGGAGAAGGTGGTTTGGTGACATCTTCAGACAGCGCAGCTGCAACTAGACTGTGTTTTTGGGGTGGCACTAGTACCAGCCATCTGCCCAGTGTGGTAATTTCAGGGACTACTTTGTATGAGGTTTGACTTGCTTACAGATACCTAGAAATGTTGGAGTGATTGAGCTTGAGGACTGAGTGATCCCTGACCGTGATTCTGGTCAGGCTTACAGGTTCTTTAAAAGACAGGTCACACTTTTCTCCAGTTTCGTTCCTGGAAATCCCTGTGTAGAAATCACTGTGTAGCTTAGATGCTCTACAGAGAGAATCAGTAACATCCTACTGTCAGTTTTAGCCTGAAGTAGCACTGATTTGCTTTGTTATTTCTAATGTCAGAGACTGTAACTGTACAATGCTCTATGCCTTTCTCACTAGTGGATGGGAAGTGGGCCACATGGAGCAGCTGGAGTGCCTGCACCGTGTCCTGTGGAGGAGGCAGCAGGCAGAGAATGCGCCACTGCTCAGACCCAGCCCCACAGTTTGGGGGTCACAAATGTGAAGGAAACGACATGCAAATTGATTTTTGCAACAGTGATCTTTGTCCTAGTAAGTGCTTTGGGTCAGGCTGCTTGTCCACTGACTGGGTTTGTATGTATGCATGAGAGGAAGGAAGCCCTCCACAAATCACACGCTCCCACAGAAATCAGGGCGTCTGAACACAGGCAAATGGTATTAGCTGCCTGGCAAGAATGAAAGCATGTCTTCATCAGTCAGCATGACTGGGACATTTTAAACATTAACTATTAGGAGCACAAACCAGTAGCAGCTGGTCCATAACGTCCTGCCAGACTGTCAGAGGTCACGCACCTCTCTAAAGTTACAACTGTCCCATCAGAAAGTACTGCAAAGTGATTCTCTCCGTATCTCACAGTAAAGTGTAGCGACTTATTTGGTTAATAATGTATGCTGTGTACTTTTCCTATGACTGACATTGTTCTAGAGTTGGTTAATACACTCTGAGAAATCACTGAATGCTGGACAAGGTAACTTTCTTAGATCTTTAATTGTCTGGGGTTTTTTATTTTTATTTTGGGAAAAGAAATTTAGAAGTTACTCTCCAATAGGAACATTTTCATAGCTTGACTCTCTGGTTTTAAGTACCTGTTATTAAGATGAAGACAGATAAAATCTGACTTATTTTTACAGTTCATGGCAACTGGGGCCCATGGAGTAGTTGGGGAACTTGTAGTCGAACGTGCAATGGAGGCCAGATGAGGCGATACCGGACCTGTGACAATCCTCGCCCTGCTAGTGGTGGAAGGGCATGTGCAGGGGCTGACGTGCAGATCCAGAGATGCAGCACTGAACTTTGCCCCGGTGAGTGTTCAGAGTAACAGAGAAATTAAATGCAGCTTTCCCTGGAAGACTTCAGGGTATGCATAAAGTATGTGAGATTTTCATATGAAGGGAATGTAGGACATTCCTGTATTAATTACAAGTTCATACAATCTAATGATCCACTCTCACTTTTTTCTTTAAATGACTGTTACCTTACAAGGATTTCCCCCTTCACATGTTAGATTTTCCCCAAATGTGGTAGACTAATTCAAAACAGGTAATAGCATATGAAAATCTCTCCTACACCTAATAATTCTACTTAGTTTTTACAGTAAATACAGTTTATAAGGTTCCCAGTGAACTCTCCTAATGTATTCCAGAAGCAGGGAAAAATGCTCAGCTCAAATGCTTTAAAATGACAATCAAAGCAGTTAATTGATTTATTGACAATACCTAACTAAGGGACAATCAGTGAACTTTGAAATTCAGGATCAGTATCAGCAATACAGAAGATAAACCGCAATGCTAGAGATTTACTAAACACCTACAAATTTCTAAACACCCTTCTGTAACTCATCCCAGAAAGGGATTATTATTATTATTATATTAATTCTAATATAATAAAAAAATAAATCATTAAATGTCTCCTCTATGCACACCCCTTTACACACCCTCCTGTGGGAGATGCAGGAGCTCCAACTTTATGCACACCTGTGCCACATTCAACACCCTGCTGACCTACACACTGGTGACAAAGCCCCTGATCAGGCCACATCCACACACCCGAGGTGTGGGCCCCTGCTTGCTGCACCCCATGGCGTCAGCCCCTGCGAGCTGGATACCAGCCGCTCATGGCATGCAAGGACAATTCTCCATCAGGTCTCGATGGAGGTTACAGGGTCAAGCCTGGTCTGACTGTTCTGTGTTTACCCTCTTCTTGCTTGGGTTTATCCTGCCCAATCACAAACTCCTATGCTGCTTTTATAATTCTTTTCAGTTCCCTTGTTACTGTTATTTTGGCTAATGGTTATCTTAAGCAAAGTTTTAATTGTTACTTTCCTCTTACCATTGCTAGTTTGAGGCAAATATCAGATCAGATCAGGCATTTCCAGATAACTGTTCAATGTCCAGTCATGGTCCTATTGTATCACCTGTTGTTATCGAGGCTGTGCAGACTCCCGCATGTAGTTCAAGCCAACTCTGACCTCTTGTGAGTGTTTGGCTAGATAGAACATAGCTCTAGACAGATAGGTTGTCTCTAGTGATAGGCTACCAAAAAAGTACGACAGGAGATTCTGAACACTGACAGCTGTTATCAACTGGTTTGTGATGGGTCTGCATACATGTGACAATGTTTTTCAGTTTTGAAATCGTTTTCTATGGAGCCTGATACTTTCAGGGAACAGACGCAGATACTGGCAGGGGGCACCTCTGCAGAACCTTCTGGGGAGCACAGCTGTCAGAAGTCCCAAAAGCCAGCTGAGCTTATTATCTGCACACTGGACCTCTGTGTGCCGCCCTTAGGGAGGACTTGCATGATTGCACAGAGTGACACATGTAGTTTACGCTGTACAAAGCTTCCCTGATCAGCCATGAAGTGGTACCTCTTCCACATGACATAGGGAAGAATTTTATCTAGCTCTTGCTAAATACCCAACCATTATACTGGAAACATCCCCTGGAGGAGACTCCTTGTTTCCAGTACAGCTAATAGACAAACAAAATTTTAAAGGTGGTGTGTTTCTGAGGGGAGGAGTGATCATGCCTGCCCATTAAGGTGTTTTTGTCATCCTTTGAGCTATTTCTTTTCTCTAACATGTTGGTTCCATCAAGAAGGAATGACACTAAAGCATCAGTGATGCAGCCTGACACATTTAAAATGAAAAGTCGCTTTCTTCATTCTTTGTTTCTTCAGTGGATGGAAACTGGGGGCAGTGGCAAACATGGAGCCAGTGCTCTGCCTCTTGTGGAGGAGGAGAGCAGACCCGAATACGCCTGTGCAGCAATCCAGCCCCATTAAATCGTGGACGTCCTTGTCCTGGAGACTCCTCCCAAATATCCAGGTGTAACACCCAAGCATGTCCTGGTGAGTTAACTTACAGCCTACACACAATGACAATAGGGTGAAAGCCTGTGGCACTCCTAATTTGACTGGTACTCTCCCATGTCTTGGCCAGTTGACCAGGTAATTTAATTTTTTTGGGTTAAATATCCCTGGCAACTTCAACTGGATAAATTTTTTCTTAACATGTTACATAGCACTAGAGTATGCTGTTAAACAATTGTCACTTTTCAGACGGGTGAGTGCATAAGGCGATTCCCACATTACTGTGCCTGTATCTCAGACCACATATGTACAGCATCCTGTTATTTGCAGGTTGTGAGCTTTACTTTTGCGAATAAAGTAGTAATATATGCAGAAATATCCTTAGTTCTTAAAATGCTGGACAATATTTCTGAATTTTCTCTCCCCCAAAATATCAGACAGCAGAGTTTTCACATGGGCCTTTTTTTTTCCATTCTCCCTTCCCTCCCCTGCACAGGTGGGCCTTCATGTGCCAAAGGCAGCATCATTGGAAACATTAATGATATTGAATTCGGAATTGCTTTCCTGAATACCACGGTAACAGAGAGCCCCGACTCTGAAACTAGAGTAATACAAGCAAAGATTACAAACGTCCCTCGGCGCCTTGGTAGGCTTTTTATTACTTTTTATCACCTTTTTCCTTGAGCCAGGCTGAATTCTGTGCAATGTCAGTTTTCACCACTTCATTTCATTAAGCGTCACTGAAGAAACTGATCTAAGCTTTCCATAGACAGAGAAAAAGGGAATCTTCAATATTTACTTTTAGTACATTAATATTTGTAAAATGATTCCTCTGAATATAGCTATACCTATTTTTTCTGGTTTAAATCTTAAGGGTTGCACTAGTGTTAGGTCTTCATATTCAACTTCTACAGATGTGGGTCACATGATGTTAGGAGAAAAGTTTTCCAATGTTATGTTGCATTTCTTTCAGGTCCAGCGATGAGAAAGCTTGTTTCTATACTCAGCCCAGTTTATTGGACAACTGCGAAAGAAATTGGAGAAGCAATGAATGGTTTTACACTCACTGATGCAGTCTTCAAGAGAGAAACTCAAGTGGAGTTTGCCACTGGTTCGTTACCTGTGATATACCATCTCTTTCTGTTTCCAATAAGCTTGATAGATACTGCATTTCTTAAAAAAATAGCACAATAACTGTTGCTGAATTTTGAGTCTTGTGCTTACACCAATATTTCTGAATTATACTGGCTTTCTGAGACTTAAATACAGCTTTTAGAGCTGTGATTGAAACATGTAAAGTTTTTTATTATAGGCATGGTATGCCTTATAAAAATGAGTATAAAATAACTGGTCAAAGGATCCCAATTCAGATACTGTGTGGCTAACATGAGTCTCTGGCTAGGATGTTTTATAAATCGATGTGCTCTTAAAATTCATAGGTGAGATTCTGCGAATGACTCATGTTGCCCGGGGCTTGGATTCGGATGGAGTCTTGCTGCTGGACGTTGTTGTGAGTGGCCATGTGCTGCAGCTCCAGTCGGTAGCTGATGTTGACGTGAAGGTAAAGCTGCTTGAGATACCAGCCCCTCCTCTCATCGATACATGCTTCCTCTCTCATCTATATTCAAGCAGTAGACACTAAGGCCTGAAAACTGTTTTATAGTATGTGACTTATTCTGTGCCTGGTTTAATTGACAGGTGTTCACATTGCCTTTAAAAACAAGAACTTGTCATTGGGAAGGTAGCATTGGTCACTCGAGGTTTTTAGATTTTAGAAGGTAGTGTTGAGAAGTGTCTTTGGGGCTAGTTATCACAGGCAGGCATGTCAGGTGTAGCTTTCAATAGAGCTATAAAGGTGCATCTTAAGCTGGTCTGACTTTTTGGCTTCCCTGAGGATGACACCAGCTTTCTTATATCATGGCACCTTGCAAAAATTTCTCAATATTACTGATTATTTGTTTGCAGCTACAATTACACGTAATCTGACAGAGAAACATTCCTGTGGCTGGTGAAGTTGCAAAGACAGGGGATTAACATCTTCTGTATTGGATTGCATCACAGAATATTTTAGGTGGTGTTATCATGCACACTGTCATGATACTGTTAATGATGTGCTCCTTTCTCTGCTATAGCATCAAAACTGTCTTGTGGAGATACCTATTATGGCAAACAGTCCTATTATGCAATTAATCTGAAATATTTTACAGAATTTGGTTTTACAAAGAATGACACTTCTCTGTGAACTTTTTCCAGGAATGATTAGAGAGGGCAGTTTGCATGATTGTATGGCAAAAAGTTATAATCCCACTTACTGAATTGCTCTGCCTATCGTTTCTAGGAGATACTCTTTACTGCTTCTAGTAAGATAGCTTCTATCACTGACCTTGTACTCCCGATAGAAAGATGGAGTTCAAAGGAACTGTTTTTCTAGCTTTTTGGTTTGGTGTAACACATGACAAACATTTTGCTTAATACAATATGTGGTACTAAAGTTTTGGTTTAAAACCAGGTGCTTGATAATTGATTTTACTGTACAAGAAAGAATATTCTTTACCTTTGTTTCTATAAAGGTGGTAATTAGTTAGTGGTAGGTAACCAGTGAAATTGTTTTAATATATTAATCCCACAGTACAATAAATATACATAAAGTTATTGATATTTCAATACACTGCAATATGTAGCATGTCCAATATTTATACCTTTTTTCAGTGGCAAAATTTTTCTCTACTGATTGTTTATTTAGCACATATTGTCAGCATATGACTTAGAAACAAAAAAAATATTTAGACCTGAAAAGATTGTTACAGAACAATAAGATCATTTTCAGGTTTTGGAAATGCTCTGCTGAGGCCCCTTGTCATCAGGATCCTCAGTACCACAGCCTCTTTCTTATTTAAAGAAATGTACCAGATGCTGTTAAGATTCATCAGTTAAAATAAGAGTAAAAAAGACATGTGTTGTGTGAAATATGATTTGTTCAGCTGTTACAAAAAAAAAAAAAAAAAAAAACCAAACCAAAAACCTTTCTTGGAATACATCTCATACCACTTTAAAATATGAAGACTGCAGTGGTGTTGGCTGTACTCAGTGGCTGATGCCTGAATTTTGCTCTTTCAGGATTACACAGAAGACTATATTCAAACTGGTCCCGGGCAACTGTATGCCCATTCTACTCGTCTCTTCACTATAGATGGAGTTAGTGTTCCCTATACATGGAACCACACTATCACCTATGATTACACTAAAGGAAAAATGCCTTTCTTGGTGGAAACACTCCATGCTTCCTCTATTACAACAGAGTACAATGCACTGGAAGAAACTGTGGCTTTTAAAATCCATGCTTCTATTGCAAAAGGTATTGTTCTAATCTTTCACAAAAATAAAACAATGGAAATGTAAAATCCTATCTTTCTAGAATTCATTACCTGTATTCTCAAAAGCTGGTTATGGCCTTGAAAGAGGAAACTCTGTGAAACTTGGGTAATTTTATTGTAGATCCTGGGACCTACATGTCTTGTTAATATACCCATAGACTAAAAAATGTCTATGACTATGTAAAAGCTGTTGCAGTTTGCCCTTACTCTTCACCTGTAGTTCTCATCAATGATGGATGTCTGCATTTGCTGACACTGCTATTAGCATCACCAGTAGCTTCAGGTAGCCAACCTAAAATATTTCTCCATTTCCTTGCATGTACCTTTCGTTCTTTAAAATGAAATTACTGTTGCTTTTGTGTGGGGATCAAGCGTTAGTGGGTTTTTATGTTTGGGTTTGGTTTTTGCATCGCTATTGGGAAAAAACATTGTGTATCTTCTTCTCACAGCAAAACCCACATAAACGTAAGTAAGGTAGTAATGAGGTAGAAGAACATTCAAAATTCAGCACTAAATGGGTAAAATGTCCTAAGTCATTCCTCAGATTGAATTTCTCTGGAATTATTTGGCATATACAGAAAATATGATGCTGAGCTGCAGCTTGAAAACTTTACTGGTACTTTATGGACACATTTTTTTAAGGCCAGATATGAACGGTGCACAGTTACGCAGAGCTGTGTAGACACAGGCTTATGTACGGTCTGTAAATCCGGTGAGTCCTAACACAGAGGTGGCAAGCTAGTAGCTCCATCGTCTGTTGTACTGTGCCTTAGCATTATTAACCTTTTACCTAAGTGATCTTAAGGAATAGGGCATATATTTTTGTAAGCGGGTTTTCCTTTGAGAAGTCATAATTGGTTGGCTTTTTTTACATAGTAGAGAAATAACTCAGGTTTGAAAGTAAATGAAACAGTGGGATTGCCCACCTCAGTTTTTCTTTTCAATAACAACATTCTAAATGAAGCAAAATAATGATCTTCCCACTTGCCAGGCTATGAACTCATTGTGCAATTTGGAAACCAAGTAAGATTATATTTTCCATTTTATAAAGAGGTCTGATAAAAGGAAGTCTCCAGATCAAGTTATGCCTATGCATAAATCTGGCCAAGCCTTTACTGGACTTGCATTTATTACCTCCAACAATTAATATACTGCTATTTAAAAAAAAAATCATATTTATTGAATTAATTTTCAAGCAGCAAAATACATGTGCTCTTTGAGCAGTCTCTACTGGTGTTTTCCATTACAGTTCATAGTATGCACTTGTGTTCTTCCACAGTGACTTCTCACAATCTATGACACAGTGATTTGTTTGGTTTAGGTTTATTTCCCTCCTTTTATGTGAGGTGAAACTGAATGTTCTTTGTTCTTTTAATAATGAAAACTTTATGGAGGAATGTTGCAGGATGTATTAGTCTGGGATGCAACTTGCAGTCACTCTGAGGGAACATCCCACGTTTAATGTTTTTCAAACCAGCAAAAACCATGTACTATTGACTTTTAGTGCCCAAGTAGAAAAACCACTGAGGTCTGGATTTTAAAAGGTTTCTATTTTCGTGTCCAAGTATAATAAATATATTATAAATAGCTGGGCTGCAAGTCTTAATGTTAAAGGGGTTTTTAAAAGTAATAAAATGGCCATATTTTCACCCACAAGTAACATGTTCTTCCTTTACCATACAGGAGATCGTAGCAATCAGTGCCCTGCTGGGTTTGGTTTGGACTCCACTGGGCCTTACTGTTCAGGTAATGATGTGACAAGGGTAGTGTGTAATCTTAGACTCCTGGAATGGTTTGAGTTGGAAGGGACCTTTTAAACATCATCCAGTTCCATTCCCCTGCCACGGGCAGGGACATCTTTCACTAGATCAGGTTGCTCAAAGCCCTGTCCAACCTGAGCTTGAACTCTTCCAGGGAGGGGGCATCATCCACAGCTTCTCTGGGCAACCTGTTTCAGTGTCTCACCACCCTCATCGTAAAAAAAATTAGTCTTTATTTTGAATCTAAATCTACCCTTTTTTAGTTTAAAACTGTTACCCCTTGTCTTGGCCCTTTACCAGGGCCCCTACAGGGCATGGTAAAAGTCTCTCCATCTTTCTCATAAACCCTCTTTATATACTGAAGGGCTGCAATAAGGTATCCCTGGATCCTTCTCTTCCCCAAGCTAAACAACCCCAACTCTCTCAGCTTTTCTCCATAGCAGAGGTGTTCCAGCCCTCTGACCATTTCCATGGCCTCCTCTGGAGCTGCTTTAAGAGGCCCATGTCTGTCTTGTGCTGGGGGCCCCAGAGCTGGATGCAGTACTTAGCCACATCACCTTTATCTACAGTTTCAAAGCATGCAGTGCGTACTTCAAAAAGTGTAAGTTACCCTTGATGAAAGGGTGTGGATCCAAAGGCAGGTGAAGACTTCATTTCTGTACTCATCTAGAAGAGATGTAGTGCCCAGACAGCTTTTCATCAGTACCCCAGGTACAACAGGAGGACACTGAGCCAGAGTATCTGCTGAGCCTGCGAAGCAATGAAGCACTTGCATGATCTGTGTGGAGGGAAGGATGAGTGCTGGTGACCTAGACAACAGTGCACAAGTTCCTGCTTGGGGGATGGAGGTGAAGAGGAGGTTATGAGCATTTCAGCTGTTGACCGTGTCACATTTGTTTTAGGGAACAATCATCTGATATACTTTTTGGACTTATTTCCTTGCCCCTTGAAAGCTTATCAATTAAGGAAGTTCTACAAGAAACAAACATTACACCATTCAAAAGGTTTAAAACCAGGAAAACTGAAAATAAGGTTGCTAAAACAATTTTTTCACTTGCAGTATTGTCTGTAAAACAGTATGAGTTCTAAAACTTTAATAAGGAACATGTAGTAATCTTTACACGTCTATCTAGGAAATCTTAAATCTAACACTGAAACCCATCTCTTCTGTTGTTAAGAGATTCTCTGGAAAAGATTGTCTCAAACATTCATTACCACGGTAGTGACCCAGTCCTGCAGAGCTAACGCAAGATTTCAGCAAGCCGTGTAAGTGTAGGTTTGGTAACCATAAAAATAAGAGTGGAGAATGCACCACTGAACCGTTTCTGTGAAGCTGCTCCAGTGCTAGCTCTAGTTTTGCCCCATGGGTCTACCAGACATATACCTCTTATGAAGGGTTTGTTTGGTATAGTTTCTTGTAAAGTCTTGTGAAGTCTCACTGGTTTTTCAAATGTTTCCTTGTTCCAGACGAAGATGAATGTGCTGTGCGAAATCCTTGTTCCCATACCTGTCATAATGCTATGGGATCTTACTACTGCTCCTGTCCGAAAGGCCTCACTATCTCTGCAGATGGTAGAACGTGTCAGGGTAAGATAAGGATTGCTGTGGAGAGGTTGGATACAAAAAGCCCCACGGCACTTAAATCGTTAGGGTAATGTTCTGTTTGGGCTGGGCCATTTTCTCATTATAAGAATATAATTTATTGGTGGTATTCTAATTACTTCATATCTGAATGTATTTGCAATCAAGTATTTCATAGTTAATCGTGCTCAAGACACTGCTTAATCTGTGTTTCACTTTGAGATAGTGAGGTTAACAGCTTGTTTTTAACTGTAGATATTGATGAGTGTGCATTGGGTGGACACACCTGCCATGCTGGCCAGGACTGTGAAAACATCATTGGCTCATACCGCTGTGTGGTTAGGTGTGGGAATGGCTTTAGGAGGACAGCTGATGGATTTAGCTGCCAAGGTATGGAAGGGTCTTTGGTTTTTGATGTTAGCTTTCAGAAACTGAAAACGCTGTCTTTCACACAATTCAAAGTAACTTTTTAAAAGATGCATCTCCCAATACAGTGTCTATAAATTTTCATTATTAAGGTTGTGGGTTTTTTAGGTTTAGGTTTTTTGTGGTTGGTTTTTTGTTTGTTTGTGTTTTAGACCTTTTGCTTTTTCCATCTTTAGAAATAAATTTTAAAACCTATCAGGGAATAACCTAACATTCTAGCTTTTGTGTCACATGTGCATTTTCTGTTACAAAGAAGTGAGAGAAGTAACCACTTCTGAACGTACCTCAATAGTGTTATAACTAGAGCTCAAAGCAGAGTCCCAAATGTTGACTCAAGTACAACACTGTTTAGGTAAATGATGACAAGGCAATTCACAGCTATGGATGTATTGTTCAACAAGGATTTGTATTGTTCAACAGATGTTAATGAGTGTCAAGAGTCCAACTCCTGTCATCAGCGTTGCTTCAATACTATAGGAAGTTTCCACTGTGGTTGTGATCCAGGATACCAGCTAAAGGGCAGAAAATGCATGGGTATGGAAAGAATTTTTGAATGTTCATTCCCTCTTTCCAATGGACACAGTTCAACATTTATTTGTTGCTGTATTTGTTATTAGAAATCTTTATGAATGAAAATCCTACTATGGATGATATACCTAGTATGTATTTCTGAATTTGTTTGTAAAGTGGTACTAAGAGCCAGAGGAAGTGGGAATTGGGCTGACTGATAAATGTGCACAAAGTGCATTCAAATGCATGTATGTGCACAGTATAATTACAGCTGGATTATTCTGCTCATTAGGAATTGAGCATAAGGAAGAGAGTTCATTTCCATTCTT
>VYZV01025803.1:2182-17581 GCA_013401275.1 Pandion haliaetus | reverse complement strand
GAGGCGGGTCCATCTGACTTTTTGGAGCTGGGGGAGCTTCTAGCAGCTTCTTAAAGGAGCCACCTCTGCAGCCCCCTCCCCCACTACCAAAGAAAACTGCGTCACACAAACCCATAACAATGATCTTCTCAGATACTGAGATTAATTCATCCCCCTGGCACGGGGAAGATGAGTTTGGAAGGGAAGTAGCTTTGCCTGAGGAGGGATTGACTGTAAGAACAACTCTCCCACTGTCAAGGCTTCTTCTGGTAAGATAACTAATCTGGGCATTTCCTAAGCATATTGCCTAAAACTTCATTATCAGGCAGCTCAGTTTGCTTTTGGGGGGCAAGACTGTATTTGTATAACCTTGTAGATGTATACAGGTTGCACGTCCCCCTTTCTTCCCAGAACTCTATGTCAGGACTGGTCTCTTCAGCTAGAATATGTATTACGGCTGCTATCAAAAGAGGTTAGGACCTCCTCAAAGGTGACCTTAATTATTAAAAAGCTATAACAGTAAGGTGTGAAAGGACTTGCTAGTCTTACACATTCAACCCCATCAGAAAACAAGATCCAGACAACTTCCGCCATCTCTGTCTATATGCTTGTATATAAATAGGACAAAAAATACCTCAGTTCAATACCAGGGTCAAATAATCCTGATGTGTACGTGTTTGTGTTTCTTTCCACAGACATTGATGAATGTGAAACCAGAGATGCTTGTCAGCATGAATGCAGAAACACCCTGGGAAGTTACCAGTGTACTTGTCCATCTGGTTATCGCCTTATGCCCAATGGCAAAGCCTGTCAAGGTATGGAGATCCCTTGGAGTGCTCGGAAATACATTTGTAAATAAATAAGATACAAATCGTATTCAGTACATATATAAGCTACCTCTTTGAATTTGCGATATGAGATTCGGCATTCAAAATTTCCAGTTTCAGAAGTTATTATATTTCATGTTTTAACGCCTCATAAAACACCAGCATATTAGACAATTGCAACTTCTTCTTCTCTGAAGTTTCCTCATGTGACCTTACATTACACATTTAACTCCAGGGAAGTAGGTAGCAGCTCTAGGGTCAAACCCAATATAATCCTTAACCCGCCTCTGTCAAAAAAAGGTGCTGTCACATTTTTCTGATCCACCAAAAAGAAAAAAAAAAATTACCTAATGAGCCTCTATTGACAAGACAACTACAGTTTATGTTGCATCGTGGCTGTAGGGCAGCTCTTGCACAGTACGCCATCCTGCACAGTAATAAAATGCCAGCAATAATAAATACATGTTATTGGAGCTAGTGGCTCCAGTGTCTCAAACAGCAAGACAGGATTCTGAAAGGTTTCCCTGTGGGCAGAGGTACACTCTGCAGTCTGCTCAGCCTTTACTGGCCCAGCTAGTTTTTAACTGTTAAATTCATCTAAGTACCAGCAGCTGATTATTTGCATGTTTTTTACATTCAGATATTGATGAGTGCCTTGAACAGAACATTAACTGTGGATCAAATCAGATGTGTTTCAACATGAGAGGAAGCTACCAGTGCATAGACACACCATGTCCACCAAACTATCAGCGAGAACCTCTTTCTGGGTATGTTTTATTTTCAGCCCCTTTTCACCCACCCCAAGCTCGAATCCTTAACCTGTATTTGTCAGAAGAAACTTTATCTAAGTTTGATTGACACCAGTGAAACTCATACTAGCAAAAGGTAAAGCATTAACACTTGAGATGATCATTGGTTTTCTGAGCAGCAGTTTGCCATGTTTCCCACGCAGCAGAACCACACAGCAGTGGCCGCTGGCAAGCTGGCCGGTGCTCAGTATCCATGCAGCACTTTACTATTAGTTCAAAAGGAAACAGCATGAGAATGTTCCTTTATGATGTGAACCCTGGTGGGCAGCACGCTGTGATTCTTTCTGCTGATTCGGTGTCATTCATTTGTCACTTACGAGGCTGCCTTTGCATCTAAGGCTTCTGACTTACTTCTCTGAAGGCTCAACTTACCATCAATTTCAAAGTGTTTAAAATAGTCTTTTAGTCATGAAAATAATGCTACAGTAAGTAAGTTTTGTTATTTTCAAATTGCTCTGTTTCCCTGTTCTAGAAAACACGTATTAATTTCCTTTAATCTTTTAATATAATAGGAAATAGCTTGCTACATAGTCAGAAACCATCATTTGTGATCAAACTAAGCTGGAATGACACTTAAGTTGAAATGGATAATGTTCTTTGATTTCTGTTAGCGCTGACAAGCAGAGCCAGCAAAGGTCGCATATTTTGACTTTTGATAAACAGAAGTAAAATTTACTCAGCCCTACTTTATTCCAAATTCTTCATTTTATGATCTAACACGCAGACATGTCAAATGGAGCTGCCTGGTACATTTTTAACCAACTTTTTCAACTCTAATGTTTAAGAGCAAGGTCACTAAAACATATACCATTGACTTCAATGACATATATTGTATCCAGTATCTTTACGTTACCTTTTGGTACTTTCCGAGGTGATCCTGTTGAGTGGAAAAGGGGAAATTAAACTGGGCTGCAACTTTAAAGGAACAGTGGATAAAGAGTGTATGAGCATATTATCTTTATAAAGAAGTTTTAATCTGCATACTGCGACAGGGGAAGAATTTCTCCTTTAAGACCTACTGCAGTAGTTATGAAGTTGTGCCTTCTCCCTGGGCTAAAGTGCTCTGCTTATTCCTAGGTTCTGTCTCAAAAACTGCCCAGCTAATGACTTGGAGTGTGATCTGAGTACCTACGCCTTGGAATACAAACTCCTTTCCCTCCCCTTTGGCATAGCTGCCGGTCAGGATTTAATCCGGCTCGTTGCCTATACTCACGATCAAGTCATGCACCCGAGGACAACTTTCTTAATGGCAGACGAGGACCCAGCAATCCCATTTGCCCTGAGAGATGAGAATTTGAAAGGAGTTGTGTTCACCACCCGACCGCTGCGAGAGCCAAAGACATACCACATGGGAGTCAGAGCCTTATCCTACAGTGTCGATGGAAATATTGAGTATCGGACAACTTTCATTGTTTATATAGCTGTGTCAGCCTATCCCTATTAAGCCCCCAAACTCCTTGACAGTAATCGCACTATTTTAACCACATTCGTAAATACCGGTGGGTATTACCACTTCCAGACTGACTCTACTGCCTGCCAAACAGTTGTGAACCATGTCACTTGAAGTGGTGCTTTGCTCTTTTCTTTTTCCCTCCTTCCCTGAGGCTGCCTATTCAGTCCCATTATTCCAATTCAAGAGGAAAATCCACAGCTTTGAGGACCTGTTACCACTTGCTTTATTTATTACACTGGAGCAGTCATTTTCCACAGTTTGTTCTGAAAACCAGCAGAAAAATCAAAGTTTGAGCTCAAGTATGTGGTCAAAGCAGTAAGCAAGGAGCAGCCTCTGTTGAAAGCAACTAAAGAAAAGCCTAACCAGAAGAAAAAAAACAACCATGATTTCAAGCAGTCTACATATTTTAAAGGTTGCTAAGTGTTTTACAATTTTGTATCTGTTAGAATTTTTTTTTTCTTATCAAATACCTGATAGAATTAGGGCTGTAAGATACTATGTTGTGTGCTCAAAAAAGTAAATACCACTGCACCTAATGGTTGCAAATACTGAAACAAATGATACTAAAATTTGTTTTCAGCTAAAGAATCTACAGTAGAATTTGGAACTGGTACCTTTGATTTCTATGCAAGTTTAGAGACGTCACTGTTTTTTGGAAGAAAAAACATGGCTACATCTGCTTTATACAGCAGGTACTTTATAACTTTTTTTTTTACTCTGACATTCTGGTATAGCCATTTATTTAGCTCAAAACCATATCCATATCAGTACTCACAACTCAGTTAAAATGTTTTGGGTTTTTTTGCAAATGGAACATTTTTCTCCAATGATGATGTAAGTTTGGTTCAATAATGTCAATACACTGTACACAAGTAATTTTACCAAGATGTATTCTATTTTCATGAAAGTGTATATATGGTTTTTTTCCTATGTGTATTTTCTATGCAGTAGCTCAAGAGTGTTTTACAGTTAAGTTTGCATAAAAGGACAATGTCAATACATTGAAAATAATCAAAATAAAGGTCCCCTTGCCTTTGAGATTGCTGTGAGTTTTATCTTTGAAAAAAATTCTTTCCCATTTGTAAAGTATTTGCCTTTCGTGCTGGTGGAGAACACAGAAGGCAGCATGCCCAGGTGCAGCCAGGTCTCCTGTTTATTGCATTGCTGGCTTCCCTACATCCTGCAGTTTTTCAAAAGAAGTCAGGGGAACGGGTGCAGTTACTGTAAGACTTCTTATTTATTCCATCCAGAGCCTACTGCCTAGGAGACATCTCATTTCCTCAGAGAAAATGGATTTTGCCAAGAGTTAAATTTTTGTTGCATGTAAAGGCAGTGTTTATTCATAAATATACTGAACTCATTACCAAACATTAAATAAGTCACTATAATTCCAATGCATATTAAAAAAAAAAAAAAGAAAAGTCAATGAAGGGCATTAAGATTAGAGCCCACTGGAAATAACCAATGTTCACTGTGAAAGTTTTGCCATTTTCCAAGTGAGAAAGAGACATCAACAGAGCCCCTCAGGTTGAGAACTCCACAGGGGCTAAACCATAGACTCTCAGGTTTCTGTGGTGCGTGATTGGGATGCAAGGAATGGACCAAGAATAACTTATTTCACTCATTTCAATTAAAGCACATTTTTAGCAACAGGGTCAAATTGCTCCGCAATGGAATTTTGACTCTATACTTTGACATTAACAATGCCTAGTGAAAGCCCCACCAGTTTTCCCCTAACTTCGTGTTTTGTTCGATTTCCATTGCAACAAGTGAGATAAGATAGTCCTGCAAAACAAGGATGACTTAAAAACATTTTGTTCTTTATACAAATTTACACAAGTGACAGGCTTCAACCAAAACATGTTTGTTTTTTTTAGAAGCCTGACTTGAAAATGAAAGCAGTTTAGGAAGTAAAACAACATAACTTTCATAACAAAGACACGAGGGAAGGAAAAATTAGAATAAGCTATATAGTAAGTACAGGCAGTTACCTCAATGTCTTTTAAGGATCAATCACACTGAAAATTATGTCCTTGAGGGAATTTAACTCCACTGTGAGACAGGAAGAAAAAGAAAATTTCCATTATGATCTACTTTCTGAGAAGGAGAAAAAAAAAATTCCAATCAATAACAGAGTTAACAGCTTTTGAGGCAAATCTGTTACTTCTTTTAGGGTTAGGAACTTACCAGACAGAATTCACTTAAACACTCGCAGGCACATCCACAGCTTCATTTCCACTATTTGCTTTCTCATTCTGTGCTTTTCAGGTGCCCAGCTGTAGCTCAAGAGGGAGGAGTGACTTGCCCATCTGGAAGCTATTAGTTACACAGAGATGATGCCACAGGATTGAGGGACCAGCAAGATTAGTGTTATCGTGAGCTTTACAGTTTTCACTCATTGATGGTCGAAGGGAAGTTATGAAAAAAGGAGAACTTGTGCCATGCCCTTCTCTTCCTTGGACATCTTGTTCTGTGTTTCAAATTACCAATCTCTTTTGTTTTAAGAAAAGAATTGCAAACATGTTAAATTAAATCTCACCGCAAACACACCTGCTGCAGATCTACCTCCACAAGCTATAGAATTGTTTAGGCTGGAAAAGACCCTTAAGGCTAACTGTTAACCTAGCACTGCCAAGTCCACCACTAAACCATGTCCCTGTGCCACATCTACGCATCTTTTGAATACCTCCAGCGATGGTGACTCCACCACTTCCCTGGGCAGACTGTTCCGAAGCTTGATAACCCTTTGGGTGAGAAATTTTTTCCTAATATCCAATCTAAACCACCCCTGGCTCAACCTGAGGCCCTTTCCTCTTGTCCCATCGCTTGTTATTTGGGAAAGGAGACCAACCCCCGCCTCGCTACAGCCTCCTTTCAGGAGTTGTAGAGAGCGATAAGGTCTCCCCTGAGCCTCCTTTTCTCCAGGCTAAACAACCCCAGTTCCCTCAGCCGCTCCTCATCAGACTTGTGCTCCAGGCCCCTCACCAGCTTCTTTGCCTTTCTCTGGACATGCTCCAGCACCTCAATGTCTTTGTTGTATTGAGGGGCCCAAAACTGAACATGGTACTCAAGGTGAGGCCTCACCAGTGCCGAGTACAGGGGGATGATCACTTCCCTGCTCCTGCTGGCCACACTGTTTCTGATACAGGCCAGGATGCTGTTGGCCTTCTTGGCCACACTTTTCCTTCAAAAAGGTCCCAGCAAGAGCAATAGTTTTGGGGTAGTTCAGAGATGTGCTGCATAAACTGTTAATGCTTCAGTGCTACCTGGTGCCTTTGCTATGGTCCTTTTGTACAAGCCTACGATTTCCACTGCTCATTTGATTCCCCAGGGAGGTAACGCAGCATTTCCTCTCAACCCTATCCCTGAAACACCGCCCTGTGACGCTGGCTACCTCCTCTGTTCCTGGGCCTCACCTAGGCAGAAACATGACAACATTTAATTAACTACATCACCAAGATTAAATGTACCCTATGAAAGATGGCAAATGTGTTTTATACATTAGAGATTAATTTATACACACTAGTTGTTTAAGTGTGACATCTTGTGGCAGTCCAGCAGCATGCAGCTGGGCACACAAGTCTCCCTGAAGCTCACCTCCAGGTGAACACACACTACATACCGGCTACCCACTTGCCGCAGCACTGCCTGAGAGCACCCAGCCCACACATCCCAGGGAAAAAAAAAAAAAAAAGTCGTGCTATGTCTGAGCCTTTGCCAGGGTACAACCAGACCCACATTTCCTCCCGCAAATGATCCTTCCTTATTAAAGCCTAAAGGAAACTACATGTTAAGATGCAGCATGCACTTTGCAAAAAAAAAAAAAGGCACGCAATTCCTTCCACATCTAAGTTCTAGCAGAGGAATAAGGCATGAAAAGGAGTTCAGGGACAAAATTGGGGCCAATTGCCAAGAGAGGATAGAAAGTCTGCAACCACTATCACTTGTTACATGGTGGTGTTCAGGAACTGAGGACAGGTAAGGTTCCCCATCACACCTTCTGTAGAGATCCAGCTTGCCAATCTTTTAAGAGGAAATCCACTGAGGTTTAGGTTTTGGTTTTTTTTACACACTGGCTGAATTTAAAAAGCTATTGAATGGGTACAGCAAGGAATCAATGCAGAATACATAGCACTGTGGGTTACATGGAAAACAAGTTATCTGTTGCAAACAATGCTCAGAAAAGACAAGAGTAGCAGTGCTTGACAGATAAGCATCCACTTGCCAAGCAAGAGCCAGACAGTTGATGCTACGTGAAGCAGAAGAATGAGTAAAGCAGCCATCATCGCTGTCACGTCAGCATGGCAACTACCAGCACGACTCTGCTCTTGGGGTGCAAGTGGGAGCTGTGGTACCCTTTGACTTCAGAAGAATTTCTAGTTCTGGCAGCTCAAATCTAAGGCTGCTGCCAATAAAAACTTGGCATGTTACAACCTTTGAAATCCACGGATTAGCTTATGAGGCTGGAATCTAACCACCCGCCCCCCCCTGCAGTTGCACACATGCGGGAAATAGGACATGCAGCACTGTGCGAGAAGGTATGCATCCAACACCACCGGCTGTGGTTAATCACCCAGGCAAAGGGATGCAAAAGAGAGCCATCTAGCACATTTCCCTTTAAACTAATCCCTGGCGAGATGCTGTGACATACAAACCAAACATATAGGTGGGTGAGTGCTGCTGAGCAGGTCTTGTGCTTTGTTTCTGTGGAAAGCCTGCAGGCAGATGAAGGCTCCACCAGTCGTCTGGCCTTCAATCTCTGCTTCAGACATGATTTTGATAGAGTCCGCAGAATCGGCAAACGGATGTCATCACCTGCAATGATTCAACACTGTATTGAGAAGTCAAACACTGAAGCCTGGAAATTTAGAACACCTTCTACACCAGTGTTCATTCATGCTGAAAAGCCCACACAGCAGAGCCGTATTTCTTGCTGGGAAATCAGAGACAGTTTCACCTCCTGCACATACAGCAATGCTCACTTTGTCTGGAGCTGTTGCTCCACATGAGCTACGAGACACCTTTAGCAAATTACTTTGTTTGTCCTTTCTTTCCCTGGACAAACTTTCTGAGGCATAGGGTAGCTCTGGGCGTGAGCTGAAACAAAAAGGAAACACCAGAGAGTGCCAGCCAATTGCCAGAGCTAAACAGGGCTGTTACATACCACACATCCAGCAGCATTGCACTAATAAACTTAACATCCGAGCACAGCGTATCCAGCCATGCCCTGTGAATAACATTAACCGTAATCCCTAACTGGCAAGCAGATTTTTATAAACACATTTGCATGTCTGGACACAGTTAACCCAACTCTAATCACTTTTCAGATCACTGAGTTCTGCTATCCAGCATCTTCAGTGTACAACTGGGGCCAGACAGCATGCCCAGCCAATTCTTCTGGGTCAATAAATTTAGTATTAGAAAGGGAAACAAAGAATACCTGCTTACAGATAAGAGCATATGGATAAAAATAAGCATTCTTTAATATTTTACACAACCACAGACTCAAATGATAATTTATGAATAGCCAAATGATGGGAGCATCAGAAACATGACCAAACGAAGAAGTTGTTCAGATGACAGAGCAAAGGTTCAGAAGTGCTCTTAAGTAACACTGTGCAATTGCTGCAAGAAGAGAATCTGATGGAAAGATAACCACAGGTAATTTTTCACTGTATGTGAGGATTATAAAACTGTGGCCATTTTGGGACTGACAAAAAGTTGAGATAATTTCTTGGATAAAATGTGTGTAAGAAAAAAAAAGGTATAGCAAATACAGCACTTGCATTAGAAAGATCTTTCCTAAAATGGGAAGAGCTAGCACACAAGAGTAAGGACTGCACAATTCTTGTTGTTCTTGATAGCTTAACAAAATGGCTTGAAATTTAGTGAGATGCAGCTGACTTTCTTATTAATAAAGTCTCATCCCACTTGAAGTTATTATAGACTATTTTACATATAGGTCAGAAGAAGACATCTTGAGTAGAATCTCTCTCAATCATGATTTTTTTTTTTTTTTAAAAATCTGTATGCTGCCTATGAAATCACATGGTAAATCTGATGTGCAGAGTTCACGTGGAATTCAGAGGGGTTCAGCTGGCTACAGACTGAGATGAGCAACCCTCCAAACCTTTTAATGGCTTACAGAAAAGCAGGATAAACCATAGTCCGGCCTTTCTTTTGCTTGGATCACAAGAAGTGTCTCAAGGAAGTCTTCTTAGAGAATGCCTGAGAGGTATCAAGAAATCTGGACTGTACAGATATGATCTAACCCATAATTAAAGCAAGGCCAAACTCTCTTGCTACAGAAAAATGTAGCACAGCCACTGGCAAATACTTAAATGAAGTTGTATATAAAAGCTTCAAAAAAAGAATGTATCTGATTTTGGGACCACAACTTCAAAGGCAAAAACCAGCCGGGATCCCTAAAGAGACAAATCCTGTAAATGGCCCTAGTTACTACTGTCCCTAGTTAAACACAGTGGTGCATAAACCACAGCTAGGTTCCAAGTTCCTCTCTCCAACAGCCTTCACAGCCATCACAGGTTTTTAGCCAGGGTGCCTCTAGAATCTGATGCTGTAGATCTAAAGAGTGATGATGGAAATGTTGGAAGAATAACAAATTCCCAAATGCCACATAAACAACAGAAGTGCCCCAGTTCTTCACTGAAAGCAGGCAAATGAACAGGACTTCTCTGCGTCCAAAGAGGAAAATGCAGAGTGCTCTGGTGCAACCACGTGAGTGATTGAAATTGAAGAAGCAAAAATACCATGAGAAAACATTAAAAACACATGCTGAAGGGACTACAGGAGACTTAGTGATAAACTGGGGAAGGCAAGGCATTCTTCTACCAGAACAGTACTGTTTCTGCATAAATGTCCTGGCACTTCACCCCCTGTGGACAAATTTTAAATGCTAGATAGCTTATCAGTAGGAGATAGGCTGAAAAGATGTTCAAATCTGCAACAAAACTATCACCTCTTCGATTTCTCTTCTGCTTAAAGGAACTGGACTTTGAATACAAATCTTGTAAATAACTCTGATTACATCAAATTTATTCATCCTTCCCCATCATTCTCTGCTAACAGAATTAGCTCACAAATCTTCACATATTTACCAACAGTACAGGTCAGATTGCTTTTCTCTGCCCTGGCCATGTTTGAAAGAAATTATTTGTGGTTCACTTACTGGTTCCTCTGCAATGCTCTCAGTGATGTGGAGACTGATAGACAACCTCAAATTGGGTGTAACCCTGCAAAGCTTTTGCCAAAATATTACCGCTAGCATTTTGCAGCTCATGTTTTGAAAAGATTTTGGATGCATATAAGATGTTATCCTTTAAGAGATGAGGCTGTAGCACAGCAGTGGTTTGTGTTCACCAACTGAAATGCGCAGCAAGGTAATAGCATGGCATTCTTACCATGTGTGATAGCTTTATTATAGACAAGCAAAGAGCCATCAGTGATTACCAGAGTCACATCAAATGAAAGCCAGTCACACCCTTGATTAAAAAACCCTGCCTGCCTTCAAGTTGGACACCTCATCTAATCAAAATATCTCTTAATTGTATGAACAGTTCTCAGCAGATACTAAGAACAGCAGCAAAGTTGTTTTACTTAGAGCTGATGTGAAATGAATTTTTCTGATAGAGATTTGAAAATGATAAACAGGACAAAAAGGATACATTGCAGAATGAATTACCATAGCATGAAAAAGAGCATAGAATCATAGAATCACAGAATCATTTAGGTTGGAAAAGACCTTTAAGACCATCGAGTCCAACTATCAACCATGCCCACTAAACCATGTCATGAAGTGCCTTCTCTACACGCTTTTTTAATACCTCCAGGGATGGTGACTCCACCACTTCCCTGGGCAGACTGTTCCGAAGCTTGATAACCCTTTGGGTGAGAAATTTTTTCCTAATATCCAATCTAAACCACCCCTGGCTCAACCTGAGGCCCTTTCCTCTTGTCCCATCGCTTGTTATTTGGGAAAGGAGACCAACCCCCGCCTCGCTACAGCCTCCTTTCAGGAGTTGTAGAGAGCGATAAGGTCTCCCCTGAGCCTCCTTTTCTCCAGGCTAAACAACCCCAGTTCCCTCAGCCGCTCCTCATCAGACTTGTGCTCCAGGCCCCTCACCAGCTTCTTTGCCTTTCTCTGGACATGCTCCAGCACCTCAATGTCTTTGTTGTATTGAGGGGCCCAAAACTGAACATGGTACTCAAGGTGAGGCCTCACCAGTGCCGAGTACAGGGGGATGATCACTTCCCTGCTCCTGCTGGCCACACTGTTTCTGATACAGGCCAGGATGCTGTTGGCCTTCTTGGCCACCTGGGCACACCGCTGGCTCATATTAGGCGACTGTCAACCAGCACCCCCAGGTCCTTTTCCTCCGGGCAGCTTTCCAACCACTCTTCCCCAAGCCTGTAGCATTGCATGGGGTTGTTGTGACCAAAGTGCAGGACCCGACACTTGGCCTTGTTGGTCCTCATACAATTGACCTTGGCCCAACAATCCAGCCTGTCCAGATTCCTCTGTAGAGCCTTCCTACCCTCGAGCAGATCTACCCTCCCTCCCAACTTGGTGTCATCTGCAAACTTACTGAGGGTGAGCTCGATCCCCTTGTCCAGATCATTGATAAAGATAGCAAAGCAGCTAGTAAAAACAGTCTGCATTTTGCTGAGAACTAGCTTTTCTAAGAAGCAAAGTTGTTACTACAGCAGCCAGGTTCAGCAGTGAAGTTCAGCCTTTGCCAGACTAGCCATTGTTTATTTATAAAGCCCTGTTGATTATCTAAATAAATCACATAGCATTGGTTTTGCTCCCACCTTGCGTGCTAGAAAAGAATTAATAGTAAAGATCAATCACTGGATCTTCAACCTGAAACTTGAATCTAAACCAGCCATGCTAAAATCAGAGACATTTTCCTGATCTAGAGACATGTGAGTAAATTAACCATCAGTAGATTTTTACAGGTGTTTGTACGAGTGAGACCTGGCTGTGTCTGGGCATTTAATTTGCATAACACTTTGTAATACATGCTGTACTCTCTTTGACCAGATAATACTTTACTTGGTGCCTGTTACACAGCTTGTCACTATATGTCCCTAAATTGATTTGTTCCATGCTTAACATGACCCCTTTGTGCCATGGTCTGGTACTTACCTACTTTTCCACCAAAGACAGTCCTAAAAGTGGAAGATGCAAACATTGATAGCATTTTGACAAAGACCTCTGACCACTTAAAGCTGAGAAAAACCCTTACCTTTTTCTTCTAGCTAGAATAAAGCTCAGCCAGACATCCCCTAACGGACAGATGGATGGTTGGATGGATGTCTGCTCAACCTGGCAAAACCAAAACTGTCTCTTCAGTGGCTTTTCTGCCACTTTGTTTCTTTCAACAAATGCTTCTGATACTCAGATACACAACCTGGATAACATCTTCAAATTAGACATTTGGTCTGAATTACACTAAAGTAAAAGTTTTTTTTCCTTATACTTCATAACAATACAGCCATCTCTATTCACACCTAAAAAGCTGAAATTACTATTACAGCACAAGCTTCACATGCCTGAGCACTGACTTTCCAGCCAGCTCTCAATAACAGCAATAACCTTTTTTCTGACCACAGCAAATCTTTTTTCTCACAATAATTCTGATTGCTGCTACAAAAACCTATATCTTAGTCTAATAACATAAGCTGCTACTTCTTTGCTTTCAAGTGCTCTACAGCTTTTCTTTACTGTCAAGAAACAGCCTTGCTAGACTGTCAAATGTTTGCTTTTCCTCTCAAATTAGCCTTTTTTACTTGGCAGAAGTTCCCCCCACACAGAAGCACTTCATTTTGCTCTTTCAAATCTTTCTCCAGACTACTCCTCTGTTAAGATGTCATTAGAGATAGAAGACAACAAAGATAGTGAAATGCGTAAGTACAGGAAAGGAGTCTAACATCTTTTTCTGTAGCAGTTATCTAAAAAATTAGTTTGGAAAAGTATTAAACATCTTCCAGTGTAACATTGTGTTGGAAAACAGCACTTTTATAATGATTTCCCTTACAAAAGGGTTAGTTATTGAGTTGTTTTTCTTCAGTTTTACAAACTCTGTATCTAAAGACCAGATAAACTATTCCATTACAAACAGAAAACACCCAAGATGTGCATGCATGGATTTTAAGACCTGTTCTGCAATGTGCTCCTAGAAAAAGGGCAGGGAGTTCCTCTGGGTCACAATCTGAGGTATAAATGATGCACTGAAATTTGCCCACTGATGCTACACCAAAACCTGTGATGTAAAAGAAGTATTCTTGGAGATATGAACACTGCTATCAACAAAAACAGTTTCAGCCAGCAGGATGTGACTAAAACGGGTCCTTGTTGCTGCTAAGTACAAGCACACAGGAGTGGACAGTGACAGACTAGGGGTGCTGTAAGGAAGGATCCGGACTGGTACAATAAGCTTTGGGCTGCAGATGGCCCAGTTAGACTTTGCCATGGACTGCAAATAACAGCTGCTGCCACCTACATTTGCAGGTCTCAAATGATGGTCACAGAGAAGAAAAATTCCGTAGATCAGTGAACATCAATGAACATGAGTGTCTCTCATCAGTACCAAAAAAATCCCAGTAATCAAAGAAAGACCTTCTCTAGATTTAAATCAGAAAGGGCATAAGCAAACACCAGATCACATTTCATATTACACCATGGATTTACAGTTTCAGTCCAAGTGAGAGCTGCCACTGATTCCTGACAACATCCTGAGCAGCTACTTACAGAGTATGTGAGCACTTAGAAATGCAACCATACTTCCACAGCACACTGGGACAATTTCAAATCAGAAAACAGAATTTCAGTCCATATTTGCTGAAACAATGGGTAGGATTTTTTTTTAATATGTTTCGGATTTTGTTCTGTTTTAATTTTTCTGATGAGAGCAGAACACACACGGTATCAAAAAGCTTTGCTAATTAACGAGCACATCTGCAGTTATGGGTTTGACCTTAGTTCTGAACTTCTGGGATGAAATTCTAGTTTGTTCAGTGTTGTGCCGAGTATGGAAGGAATATGCATTTTTAATATTTATGACTGTCAACAGAAACAAGCACCTCACACTTCTTGCATTTAGTCTTCTCACGGTGGAGAAAAATATTCAATTACAACATAACATAAGGGAGGCAACCACAGATCACACATTTTGTAATCTAGTTTACCAGGCCAGACTTTCAAATGATGATTTGGTTACTATCTATTTGGAATTTTTCATTCAATAGGATTTTGCAAGGGCCAGTTTCGGTACCTGAGTGAATAAGTTTTTATTAATGATCAGGGCAGGGCAAATATTAGTAGATGAACCAAAAGGTAGAGGGAAAAATTAGGATTAGAGTTGCAAAAAAAGTTGATCAATTGAAGATACTCCCCCAAACCCCAGGATGCTGTTCAAAGATCAAACCCGACACATTACACATGAAAATACAATTGCACAAATATAACATGCACGATGTGTGGTTATGGCTGCTTTTCAAAAGGAACTGAGGTATTACTGAGGATCACCAGCTAAAAGAGAGTTAATGTTCTTACACGGAGATGGAAAAAGGTTCCTACTGATACTGGAACAAAAGCATTGCAAGACATGTATTCTTGTTTCATTTTTTTATTAGTTATTATACAATTTCATCTGGAGTATCATGTCCAATTTTGGCCCTATGTTCTAAGCAAGCTGTAGATCACCTTTGAGAGACTCTAATGAGAAAAACAATCACTGCTATCACCTGAATTATCACAGGATAGATAGATCTTCTCTGTTGCTAGATGTTCTCAGAAGACATTGATTTATATTTTTTTAGATTAAATCTGAGGTATTGCAACACACACACAAAAATAAAATATTATAAAAATTGTCATTTCTGCTGTCAGTAGCAGCATTGATACGACAGTTATTCAGTGAATTTTCTACTCCAGTTTTCCATAGATAGATTTTGCAAGTAAAGAAAATACTTGATTGCATTTACCTATTATGCAGTGGGTGTTTTTTAAGCTGTTTTGGTCCTATTTAAAATAAGTTTACTTTTTAAGATCAGCAACATTACTTGTAAATCAGAATATCTGGTAAAACCCTGCAATCTGCCAGTCTTGTGAAAGAGTAATTGCTCCAAATCAGTGTTATTTGCAGTGCTTTTTAATATTATTCCAGACACAGTCATTATATAAATGTAAAGAGCTTAAAAGGATGGAAGTAACATCATATCCCTGAAATCATCACTAAGTGTCCATATTTTCTGAAGTTCACATATGAATCACAAATGAACTACTGTCCTGGCAGAAGTCAAAGGT
>VYZV01025802.1:7086-27103 GCA_013401275.1 Pandion haliaetus | reverse complement strand
TTGTTATTTTTGTAAACAATTGTCTCTATAGCCATTTAGGTAACATCATGTTTGGACTACTACGTATCTTCCTGATTAAAACACCTCTGGATTTATATGTCATTTCTCTTATTTAAAATGTCTGCAGTTATTGAAGAAATCATGATGCTAATAGCATAATTTCCAAATAACATCTTGTAACTGTATATTTACATGCTGTTAACAAGGTCAGCTGGACTGTGTATGAGAAGAGATTCCAGAGTATCAGCCTCAGCCTCAGCCTCCTGTTCATAGTCTCTAATGTACCGTTTAACTATTTAATTCATCATGATATGTAAAATAAGACTATTCAAATGCCTTTCAAGGACTCGTAAAAATTGTTTCCAAATTTTTACCATTTGCAGGTGTTAAATAAACACTAACCATTGGTCACAATGTTATTAATCATATCAAACTACAAAAGTAGTGAACAGTTCACTGCCCATATTTAGGTTAACATTATGTCCTGTCTTTTTTTAATCCTTATCTCCTTCCTGTCTGATTTAGCCAATTGTTTGACTTTTTCATTTCAGATCTCCAAATGCTTCAAGGACGATCAAGTCAAGTGCATGGGATTGTATTTTGCCTATAGAAATGATTAGGATAAAAACAGGATAGGAATTGGGTATGGAGGTTTCATAAACTATGCTTGTGAAAACATTAATTGTGCTTCTCAGAGATAACTTTGAAAGATCCTTATATCTGAAAAAAACCTTTTCTTAATTCTTCAATGACTTGAAAATTGAAACTAGTATTTGCACGAAAATCACAGTTGCTTGTCCTTGTGGCTATGATTCTGATAAGACAAAATTCAAGGTTTCTTGAACTGAAGCCTCAGCAAAGAAGTTAACTACTTTTCTAATTCAGCATAGAAATGGAATATGGTAACATCTGTGCCACTTCAGGGGTTTTGTGGCAAGCAGGAAAGTAATTTATCAGATAGGAAAATTTATATTATGCATACAAATGTGCAGAAAGTCACATATTAATTACCAAGAAGATATTAACCTGAAAACTGGTTTTCTTTAAAACAAAAAAAAGATACAAAGCACACCCCTTTTTTCATATGTTCATATTTCTAAAGAATTTTAATCTTTTTTTCCACCCGTTTGTTACCATGGATATTTTAGCAAAACCACATGTCCCTTTGTATTTCACAAGTTATAGGAGAAAGAGAAGAGTTAAATTTGATCAAAACATTTTATAGAATTTCCATAATGCTGAATCCTGGAGACTGCTTATAGTGTCTACATGAGAGATTAACTAAGTAATTTATTAGAATTGTGTAATAGATTTGGGTTAAAATACACATTTGAGTTGCAATACAGAAATTTAAAAGTAAAAATTTAATTAAATTTGGTCTCAAAGGTTGCTTTAGAACTTTAAAAGTGAAAATGAATATTTAGATTTCCTCTCCAATTAGGGAGAAAAATGTTCCCTTAGAGGAAGAAAAAGCCTTGACACTATTTTTACGGTGGTATTTCAGGTCAAGGCAGAAGAGCACAGACTTACAACTTTCAGAACTAAAGTCAATTAAAACCTGGATGTGTGTTTCACACATTTGCTGTGTACAAGGCAGTCACGAAGTGTGTCTATAAGGTGCTGGCATGATAAAGCTTCAGTCTAGTACGTTATCCAAATTTCTGTGCTCTTCACTACTGAGGTAAGCTCATAAAGGAGAAAGGATGTCCTCTTAATAATGAACAACAAAGGAGTAGTCACACACTCCTCTGCTTACCCAGGGAGATCTTGCTACATATGACTAAAACTACAAAAATGGCTCCAGACAAGTTGGGAGAGATATTTCTTCAAAATAAAAAAAAAAGAATGCAAAACAATGCAATGCATTTACACCTGAGCTTATCTTTAAGCCACGCATATGCCCCACAGTAACCCCATGTAAATAGTTATCCATATTGCCTTTCTTGTCTCACAACAAGGAAGACTGTGTCCATATTAAAGTACACTCGCAGAAGAAAATTACTGTAGGAAAACACCCCATCCAACCTAGAGTAGCAAAAAGAAACTGAATTTTCTCCTTCATTCCTAAACGAGATTTCTTCTGTAATTAAAACATTTTCAACTTCTCTATTATATTCAGAAAAAAAATCAAATGGCTAAAATCAAATCATTTTAGGATGGCATGTGTTTTTTAATTTAAAATTAATTTAAGGTATTGGCTTTTTTCTTCCTACAGTTTTATACCAATTATTTTTTGGTATTAGCTGCTGTTTCCAGGGAGATCAGCAAATGAAGACAGGGAAATGTGCTGATTGTCAGGGCTATCAAGGAAAACACAACCCCAAGTGAACTGTCTGCAGACCTTTCCCCGCACCACAACCCCAGTATCTGCTGCAACTGCTGTCAGTGTGCCACAAGACCACTGCTGCTTTTGCTGAGAGGAAAACAGCTCATCACTGCTCTTTCCAGCAACAGAACTAATGCAAATTCTGCCCCTCTCAGGGGCTGAACAGGCATGAATGTGCTTATCCCAATAATTAAATTACTCATCTGTTAGTCCTACACTAAGCATGCAGACTTTATTCTTGTCTCGTTTCTGGATAGTTTCAGTAGCACTCTCTTCACTGTGCACAGTTTGGTTTTGTAATTACCAGTTATTAGTAATGTATTCTAATCAATTTATCTAACCTTGTTTGTGTCTCCCTTTCGCTTTCATCTCTAGAGCAGTGTCTCCCTAGAATGCGGTTCCTTCGCCATGCCCAGCACCCCTGCCTCTTTTGTTATACCCTCAGCCATCATCAGTATGGAAGATATGCCATAAAACCTACTTTGCTCTCTGCCCAAGACACGTCCTGACAGTCAGTAGCTGAGTGCCATGCAAGGCAGTCCACCAAGTGATGTGTCAGTCACATCACGCTCTTGCCTTTCCCATAACTCAACCTGAAACACTGAAAAATTGTTATGGGAATGCCGCATGAGCAGCATTGCTTCCAAGAAATTAAGGAAAGCAAAATATACTGCTAAATATGGAGAACAGGATTGTGGTTTGTTTTTTTTTTTTAAAGGAGAAAAATGGAGACCAAGACTTTTTTTTTTTTCCCCAAACTTTAAATGCCCATTTTTGGATACCTCCCCAGTTTGGAAAACTTAAAAAAGTCTTCTAATTTCAGAATATATTCAATATACATCTCCAAAGTCAGGCTTGCTATATATGAATTTGGTATCTGAAATTCTTTGTTTATGTTTCATTGAGAAGAAAACTCCAGGCTAGAAGAATTCTGAGTAAGGATAAAGTTTTAATCCTTGAGTCTGACCTCCACAAAATCCTTTGTATTTCTTATCTAAAAAAAGCAAAAGAAAATTCCAGAGATTGTCCCCTGCCTACAGACAAGATTTGCATGGTTGCAAACGGTATGTCATACATAATATGAAGTCAGATATTTTCAGTTTTCTTCTTAATTGTCTAAATTAATCTTAAGGTTTTGTGCTTGGTTTTTTTCTACCACACAGCTCCTTACTACCTGGCTATCTTAGGACACCACAATGCTTTTCAGAGAACACAAAGTACATTGTCAAACATGCACTACAGCAAACATGTACGCTCCCTTTTTAGAATAAAACTGGGCAAGACAGTGTGATCATTGTGTTAATATTTAAATTAGACCCATGAATAACCTGACAGTAATAACTTCTTTCCTCCAGTAGTGAATGAGGTTTAGAACCAGATCCAGACTATTAAATTCAGTGAACAGAGGTGCACTGCCGCAGGCAGTCAAAACACTCATTGGAAAAGATTGATTCTGTACAAGTAAACTGCAGTGGTAATATCTGGTGCTCTGTAGAGATGAAAAGATTTTCTCCCACTCCTGCCCTCCCTTCCCACTTGTTTGTAAAAGTTCATTTCAACACTCTGTAAAAGGAGGTTGTTTGCTAAGTCTTACAAAGGCTTTCTGAACTTAAATGTAAATAAGTACTTCAAGGATCTCAGAAATACCACCATGCTCCCAATAGATTCTTGAAGAAATACATTTTTAGTCCTAGAGAGCAAGATGTATTTAGGGCCTTTTAACTGAGATATAATTTCCTTGGGGGAGATATATCATGGAGGAATTATGCAAGCCTTGTATCTTGAATAGTTTAACTCAAAGCTGGAATATATGGGCTATGGGACACATTAACATTTTCCACAGGCCCTGTACTGACCCAGGGGAATCCTCACTGGACTGCCGCTCGAGTGCAGCCAGAGCTCAGCTGTCCATGTTTTTCGAAGAGAGCTGCACTCCACCAACAGATACCATGTGGAGTCAAAGCTTTCCCTCTGTCCACGGTGGAACAGTAACTTGCTGTTGGCACAGAGAAATTCCCTCTCCCTTCTGAACCCTCCAGCAACCACCTCTTTAAAAGTTGTAAGAAAACATGTGACAAGTTTTAGAGCATGAATGCCTATTCCCAAGAGGGATGTTCATATTTTTTTCCCTGTGAAAAATACCAGGTTTCTCCTTTACTTCTGTTCAGGCAAGTAAAAGCTAGAAAGATGACAGGTCTAGGACCTAAACTTCCCTACCCAGTTTTAAACCTCAAGAAAATACGTATGCTTTCTTAGACTTTTCTTCTTCTTTCATGTTCCCTCCCTTATTTAATTAAGTAGCAACGGGAGTGCCTCTTCTGGGTAACTTCAGTCATTGTATTTTCAGTACTGGAAGATTCACAAAACTGAATTTCAAATAGTGGAGCAATGCTGTCCATATGCTGTATAATTACATGGGAATTAAACAGAATAGACATTTGAGACATGAACAGCCACAGGTGGACATCTGTACAATAATTTCTTTCTTTTCTACAGTTTCATTTTATTTCTTTTTTTCTTAAGATAACCTTCTGATAACTTCTTTGAGATTTACTCTACTAGAAGGCCATTGAAATATCTTTAGCTACTGCAAATACCATTTTCAATTACAAATATTCTTGAGGACTAAACTAAATAAATACTTGAATATGAGCATCATTTTGTCTAAATGTCTTCCATATTATCTTTAGTCTCCAGCAAAGACCTAAATTATTTAATGCTATTGAAACAAAGTAGGTCTCTTTCTCAAAAGTCAGCAATACCAAAGTCCTCATCCAGTTCAAGTTTGAGAAATATATCCTACTGTCAGAAAAATACCTCCCTTCCTTACTGTAACCCCAATATAATATTCCCTTCTGATTACTGTCCTGAACTCTTGAGTCTTTCGGATACTTATTAAGTAATATATAACACAGTTCATCTAAGGCATGGCAATATACATTTTTGTTTGTTTGTCTGCAATGAAGGCAAAGTGCTGTAGAGTTGGCCAAGGGACTATCCTAGCAGTATTAGGCAGCACCTCTATTTGTGCTTGTTTACCTAATCCCTAGTTAGCATATGTGCATTAGAAGAAAGATGTTTGTGTCTGACATGAACAGTCCCTATCACGTGCAGTATAATTTGAAAGGCTATGTACTTTTCAGGTCTACAACAGGACCACAGTATACTAGTGTAGGGGTTTTTTATATACTGGGGACAGTGCAGGCCTTGCAGACTAAACCAGAAAAACCTCCTCAAGGCAGAGGCAGAATGAACGCCCAAAGAAAACCACTAATTTATCAAAGTTAAAATGTTAAAAATATTGGCTGAAATTCAGCAATTCAACTGTTGCATGAGCCCAGCAGAAGCCGGGATTTACCTTCTGGCAACCAGACTCCAGCCTCCAGTTGGGCTGAACACAAGTACAGCAACAGCACTGGGGAAACAGCTTCCCTCGGTTGTGATTTCAAACACCCTGGGTAAAGTTAGTCAATGAAAATACCTTGAGGCTCCCTCCACTGTATATTTCAAAGCTTGTGATCTATTGGTACAGGTTTTGTAGATATCTTTACATTTGAAATAGGGAATACCTGACTGATATTTTCTCCAGAAATAAAATTAAAGTTAAATGTTTGACTTGCATGTTGTTCTAAATAAGAGGCTGCTAAAGCTGCTATAACATCAGCAATTCTATCCATCGGTGGCAGCTATGCACATAGCACTACTCTGTAGCAGGAGGAGCTTTCAGTTTGTCTTCGAGGGTTCCCAATTCAGCGGTTATAACATTAAAACAACTAAGATTAAGACATCGTCTCATAATTTCCACAATCTTATAATTAAAGAATATTACAACAGAAGCAAGCTTGCCAAAAGAAGGAAAATATAATTGAAATATTTTTGAACCAAACATTTTAGATAAGCAGCATACTAACAATAAAGGTCTCCTTCCTGAGGGAAAATGCCTCACTACTATTTCAAAAGCACGTGAAATATTCATAATGTTGCCTTGAAAATCAGTATTTACATGAACGGTTGCAGAATCTAAATGTTGCATTAATGAACCTAGGTAGTGCTACCAACTCTGCAAATACCACAGATGTAAATTTATGAAAAATAAAGCTAAATGTAAGTATGCTACCAAAATGCTAATATACAAGGCTGTGGAGGAAAACTTAATAGGAAAGAGCTTTTTATTTGCATACAGAAGCTTCTAAATCACATTTTGGCACCATATTTTGGCTTTTCACACATACCATTTACTAAATGGTTGTCTGGTTTTGGGTAAGCATTTGAGCAATAGGCAATGGTCAGCTTCAGTGTCCTACAGTTTATCTTAATACATTTTTACCAAGAATATGCAGATTAAATGTCCTTACTTGTTTGTCTTTTCTGTGCTTGCAGTTAAAGCATATAATTACCAATTCGTCTGTGCTTGTATTTGACATTTAAAGCCAAAGCAGCTCTGGCAGTAACTTCCATAAAACTTGGAAGATTTACCTATACATCTCCCATACTTCATTTCATATATCGTAGCCTACTACTCTTCCTCCATAGCCCAAACCCATGCTTCTTTCAACCTATAGACAAACTTCTCTGCCTCTGCCTGATGGGCAGGTTTAGTGCATTAATTAGTTCATATGCAGTTTATCATTAATTCTTTCTTTTTTTTGTTGAGCTTCTCAACACTAAAAAACACTCCAGGAGTCAGACTTAGCTGAAAGCTAGGTTTACCAAAGTGAGCACATCTAGAATTTTCCATCCCTGCAAGTAAAGAATTCTACCACTTCCACATTCAACCCAGGCAATTAGGGATCCTTCGTTCGTGTGCTTCTAGATATAGTTAGTCATTCACTGGGCTTTTACGGAATTAAAATATCGGTTTTATGTTGTTACTCAGTTACTGAAAATGCAATAAGGCTGACTATTTTTCATTAGTCTCTTTCTTTAAAGAGAGTTCACTTGATTCTGATACAACCTATCCAGCCAATCTGACAGCTCATCTACATTCATGTCATCCCCAATTAAACTCCAAATATATTGTTATACCAATTATTTAAGTGGATATATGCTGTAATTCACTACACAGCCATAGAGGATTTGACTGCTGTAGCCCGTGGGAATTCATACAAATTGGTCTGAGGCAACACTGAGTGAGGAAAAGCCTGTTGGTACCCTGTCCTGAGAAGAACACTCTTTGCTGTCACATATAAACTGAAACTGTGGAAAATTGTTCCTTCTTTTGTCAGTCTCCTGCTGAAACAGGAATAATTTTTATTCCTCTCTCTTTCTATATAAATGCATCCCACTAGCTTCCTGTGCTCTAGCCTCTGCCCTTCAAGCCCAGAGTGGCAAGCACATGCTGTTCCCTCCTTCTACTCTCTGTCTAACTGCCTGCAGAATTTGTTTGGTTTTATCACAGGCTAAAAAATGGACACTCTGTCTGCAAAATATAAGGTGGCTATTTATCCAGAAATTAGGAGGAAAAAAAAAAAAGTCATAAATCTTGTCCTGACCTGGCTTCACAGTTTGATGTCTGTCCTGTCTCAAAACTTAAGGACTTGTCTATCAGCCTGGGCTTTTGGCTGAAGCTGATTGCCATCACTTGCTCTGCTTGCCCCTGTTGTGAGACTGCCCCTTAACCTTGAGCCACTGTCCCTGCTTGCCTTGGTGTCACGCTTGACTCCCAGCTTTCTTTGGCTCCCAGTTTGCCTTCCCTTATGGAGCAGTGCCCACCAATGCTGCTCCCCGACAGACCCCAGGCTAACACCCATAGCAGGTGGCCAAAAGATATTCTATGATTTTAAGGTTCAAGGAAAATTAGAAAGTAGCCTTGAGCAGGATGTTTCTACTGGTAAGAAACCCACTGTACTTTCTCTCTTTGAAAACATGAGCCCTTGTTAAACAGTCACAGTGATCTCCTAAAAGCCCCACTGGAATTCTTGGAAATGGGGGAAAAAGATCAGGGACAGTGGGAGCTCTGCACTTAGCAGCAGTGTCCAGGTGGGAAGTAGCAGGACATTGTGGAGCAGCTCTTTTAGAAGTGGAACAGCTGACTCTGGGCTCTCAGATTGACAAAACCATCAGTTTTAAACAACCATCTTTAAATTTAAACAGTGTGGAATCAAAAAGCCCATCAGATGATTTTTCTCTTTGAAAAATTCACGACAATCATAGTCATAACCTCTTCACCACCTCCCTCTTCTTCAGTTATTCCTGTTGCTTCAAAGGAAGGGGAATGGTACATTTCATATATGCTGTTCCCTACATGATTTTACAGTATCATGTTATATTTTAGTAGTTTATAGAATAAAAATATTGATACAGAAAAATCTTGCTGCATTAAAAGATTATCTTTTCCTCTGATGCACAGGGAATTAATCTTACTAGCTAGCATGATAGAAATTCTATTGATGAGAGTCCTGCAACCATCCTGCTGACTTCTGTGATGAGCAGCCGTGTCAGAGTAAACAGAAGAAAATATTAATGGAGAACGGGAAAAAAGAAGTCTCTGGCTGAACACTGTCCCTGCCTTTTCCAAGGAGACTGAAATATCTCTTTCTGTAAGTATGTAATATTGCAGCTTGCACTTGCTGCTACTTAAGGAGTACAGAAAGAAATAATTCCAGTCATGTAACATACTGATGCAAATGCAAACCTACTCTAATAAGGTATTAGAATAATATCAACGTAAATAATAGCTTCTGTGTAGCCCATAACAATGATAGGTAATTTCGTTTTAATTAAATGTCAGTGTGAAAACTCTCTCTGAATTTATCATATTAACTCTTCTGACCATAAGGCAAAAAAAGGAAGAAAGTGGTTGAACGGTTGTTTTAATATTCTATTGTCATGCAAGATATCAAACCTGCTGGCTTTCTGATTAGCACTGACTTCTGTTGGCATTAAAAAAACCAAGGTCAACTCTTCTCACACAAGACAGTGTTATCAGCATTGTGTAATATGGAGCATATAAAACACATCAGAGCCACTGCTTGCCAAAATACTTACAGTCCCTCTTAGCTCTCCTATTGAAGGGGATGGAGATATATGCTTGGATATCATCAGTACCCAAGAAGGAATTCAGTCCATATCTCCTCACTAACTTTTTTTAGCAGCCTTGTTTATACTTTCATGAGAAGGATGAGGAAGAACCCAACAGCACTCCAGATGAGAAAGTCAATGAGGCAGAAAAATAATGTCCCAATACAAATCTGTGAGGAGAACAAAACCTGGGTTAACCGTGCAAGCCACCTCACAGAGCCAATCTGTAGTTTCAGTCTTGGTCTGCATTATAGCATTTCCAGGGAGATGGTTCTTTTCACTTACAAGTACTGCAGATGTTGGACACCACCAGAGGAGTCTGCCAGACATTCCTTTGGCCATGTCTCCTTCAGATATTTATACACATGGATTGCTCAAGACAAAAAATCCAGGAAAAATGAGATCAAGAGGCTGCAGAAGAATACAGCAAAAATGTAAACAAGACAAAGCAATAAGAAATCCTCATTTTCCATCAAAACCCTCTAAAGTATCCTGGTTTCTGCACAAGGTTTATCTCACAACTGTCTTCCATAGCAGTAAGTACCTTGTTGTGGTAGAAGTGTAATGCAACATCAAAGTACAAGAAACAGTGACCAGGCTATAAAACAGGTGTAAGACATAAAAAGAATTAACTCTTGGCAATCTGACCTCAGCATCGAGGGGTAACTTTTAAAGCTTTTCTTACTGCCCTAACCCTTTTCAAAGACAGTGTCAGTTGTACAGTAAGTCTTCTTTTTCTTTTAGAGCTATTTTCCAGGATTATTTAAATTTACTGGTTTACGTAAAAAAGAAAAAAAACACAAAAAATGCACAAACTCCCCCACAACAACCTCCCACACTTAGTAAACACATACATTTTCAAGAACAGAAATGATTTGAAGATATAAGTTGTTGTCCAACAAAATGTTGATTTGATAATGTAGTTCCAAAGGAGTATTTAATTTTCTGAAGTTATGCATTTTTCAATAAAACAGTGTCTGAAATTATAATGTTGAATGAATCTGTTGATCAGAGGACAGACTCTGTAGTGCTCAGAGTTCTTTAACGTGTTTAGACATTGCTAATGATCAAGTTACATCATTGTTAGTTTCTAAACACCTAGAAGATAACAGTCTTAATTTCATCCAGTCAACTGCTGACTTCTGTGAAAAATATTTAAAAGGCTTTTTTTTCTATGAAGAAAGAGATCATTAACATTTAAACTTACCAATTTTAAAAGAAAATCACTTTCAAAGAAAAGAATAAGAAAAAGTTTAATTAAAGGATTATTTGGAAGAATCTAGCAAATATACATATGGAATATGCCTTAAGCAAAAATTCAAACTAGAACCTATATGGATTACATAAGGGATTAAAGTTATGAATAAGACAACAGGAGGAAAAAATTTGCAATGTATTTTCTGAGTTAGAAAAATTGTTTTGTGTATGTAAGAACACCTGCACAAGGTCAGACCAAAGACCATCTAGCCTTATCATCTCCCATGCCACCAGCAAAAAGTATCATATTAGTGAAGGATTGTAAGATAAAGGTAAAAAATAAAGTGATCTTTTTCCCAATTGCCAGTGCATTCTGATGTCTAACGCTTGTGTCAATGTCTCTAAAAGATTCTCAAGATGGTAAAATTAAAAACAAATGAAGACAATGAAAACTACCTATAGGAGTTTTCTCTTTTCAGTGCAGAAAATAGACTGTTTAAGATGCAGGCTACCATCCTCAATTTTTCAGTAACCTGTTTCATCTAAATAGGCCTTCATTCTTCATTCAGAGAAGCTGCTACTTGAAATACAGATATTTCTGCTATATATATATACACATAGCAAGGTGACTACTGAACATCTTTAAAACAAAATCAAAACCAAAGAAAGTTTTATAATATCCAAAGTAAAGAAGTTCAGAGCAGAAAACATTTCTTCAGCAAAAAAAGCGAACAGCACAAAACCATCCAAAAACCCCACAGTTACAGATGGGCTAGTAGTGTTGCCTGCATTATTTCCCTTTAAGACCTTATTTTCAGATTCTCACAGATGAGCGAGCATTAAAATGTTAACGCTCATAGACTAACTGCACTGAGGGAAAAGCTAATGAGGGGTGGTTGTCTTTGGCTCTCCAGGCTGATAACACAGACTGCTGGAACTTGTAACCAGACAGTTTCTTTGGGCATAATGTTTCAACCTATTATCTTAAACATTCATTATCATTAGAATTCTATTTTCTTTCAAAAAAGGTTCAGCTGAAATAAAGTCACATCTTTCTGAAGAAAATGTTTGTTGTTTTGACAGATCTTTTAAAATGTACTACCTCATAACTATCAATTGCTGGACCGTGCATTTTTAATGCTATTTTTAACCTATTATTTTAGATATTATTATATAATACACACTTTACTTGAGCATTTATTCCTTGCCTTCATTGAAATTTGCTTCTATTTAATTAAAAGGAGGTCCTTCTACTATAGTATTTACGGGGGAAAAAAAACCCATCTGGTTTGACTTCATTTAAAAAACCAAATAATATATTACAACCTATGTACTGCACTTGTGTTTTAAGGATATATATGGGTCTGCTCAAAGTAGCTTAAACTGCTCTCCCCCTTTACCCCCCACAAGCATTAACCTGTACTGCTACTGACAGCTCTGGATTGCTCTGGAAATTCTAGCACAGCCAAGTAGGCATCTCCAAGAAAATCCCTTTTTTGCCCTTTTTAGCCCAGCTGGAGAAATAGCCAACAGCAGGAATACAGATTTCCTTAACCTGCTCAATCAGAGTGTTCAGGTGAGACTGCTACTTGCAGTACTCAAAAGGGTTGATCAAGATGTTCAGGCACATCAAGCCTGTACCCTGCTTCACTTGTACTGCCAAATGCCTCTCCTGGGTGTCCTCCCTGGTGGCTACAGCATGTGGTGACCCCCTTGGAAAGAGCTAAAAACCTATTTCCTGAACTCCCGCGCAATCCCCCGGGTGATAGCACATGCACCACTGTTTCAAAATGGTGAGTGGTCAGTTTTATCACCCTCTGAAAAGGGTGAGGGACAAGCTTTGATACTGATATTGCTGCTGTTTGTATGCAGAGGCAAAGGTGACCAACCTTCATTCACACATCTGCTCTATGATAGCAAACCACTTCAGTGATCACAAGATTGTTTGTCTGTTTGCACGTTCCCAATGAAAAATCACCCCAGAGTGGAAGACCAGCACAAAGCTCAACCTTCAGATACAAACCAAGCAGAGTAATGAACTCTGGAGACTCACGCTGGCCTCCGCCCCAGAGAACATCATCCTTTTAGTGCTGCTGACATTTCAGAATGAGATCCTGAGGCATTTTACCCCCAAGGGAGTAAACAGAAAAAAGTATACAAAGCTTTTTGCAGTAGCTTATCAGAATCTCACAGAATCAGACCCAAGCCGTCATTCTTGGCCATTACACCACAGGCAGTATTTATAATACTTTGATACAGAAATTTCCAGACTAAAGCAAGACACAAAACAAGATTCAATATTGGAATATCAAGGTCTTTAGTAAATGCTCTGTAAAGATTCAACTGTTTGAATGTACTTTATACTACTTTTGTAGAAGTGATCTTATATCTATTATACATATGTAAATAAATATATAGAAACATTATATATATACACACACATAAATGTATAAATACATAGATACAACATGACACTTTGGCTTTCAAGTTTAACTCATTTCTAATTTAAACAAAATGTATTTTTCTATTCAAACACATACAACCAAAAGACAGTGCAGGATCTTTTTTTTTTTTTAAGCAGAAATAAATAGTTTATTAGAACTATTTAATAAAGTATGGGAGCTTTATTTAGATAGTTACTTTTCACCCCAACTTCAGGCACACTCCAGCACATACTAACAGCCTTATCTGCCAGCACTACCTGAAGGAGGTATGAATTTGTCAGCTATACATTTTCACATGTCAGCAGCAATCATTTGCACTTAGAGACACTGGTGCAGTATGACAGACAGTGGGCTCAGACCTGCTCATTGCTGAGCAACCTCATTACTTACTGTGAGATGCAACTTTCAAATTTCCCAGCATTGCACAAATACTTTTTACAAAGCACTGGAAAGGTCATGCCCCAAATCTTAATTGAAATACCTAAGCCTCAGAAGTGCTGGGTCAGATATCTTTTTGCTGCTGTATTTCTTTTGATAACACCTGCAAGCTCCAAGCAAGGATCCTACTGTCTTAACGATGAACAAAACAACAACGGCACCTGGACAAGATCTTTTAGAGAGGTTTCGGTCTAGTTGTCAACTAGGAGACAATTAGTACTCAGAATAGTATGACCGAGCAACTTAATTTGCCTGCAGCTGTCTACACAACCTAACACAAGGCTTATGGAAATACGCAGGCTCTGAGGAAGACTGGGAAAGCAGTAGGGCTGATAAAGCCTTTCTAGCGTGGAGGTCCACCCACACTGTTTACAGCCTGCTTTTAAGTCGAGCTATTTGCTCAGGTGAGAAGCTATGTTAATGCAAGGATATTTCCAGTACCCAAGCTAGCTCAGTAACCTTTCTTTCCATGGCACTGCTGTGTGCCATGCTGATATGCACCATCCCTCAAAAATTCCTCCTGTTAGATAGGAGTGTTTGGAAAATAAGGATAGTAAAAATGTGAAACATTCAGCTACACTAATGCAGGATCAATACAAATAACTCAGGGTGCCTCAAACCACAGAAAAGAGCTTTTGTCTTTGTTTCTAAAAGCCATAGGTTAATTCCTTACGAAGCAACAAATGAAAACTACAACTGCTTAGAAATTATTTCCTAGTAATTTTTCTTGATATTTTTGAGTCTAGGAGGACTACTTGAAAAACATTCATTAAGATTCAAGAAAGTATCCTAATAGTCTATATTCTCAGAATACACTGGGATGCCAACATGAATAGTTTAAGCTACTTTCAAATACTGAGAACATTATGAAATCTTTATTTTGAGTAACTAGTTAAGACTGTAGATGTAGAGAAAGAATTAATTTGTTTTAGTGGAGGTCTTAAAGTTATTAATAAAGAAAATGTTGAATGAGTAAAATATCCCAACACCAGCACAGTCTAGAGAATAACTGTTCAGTTATATCAACTTTCAAATCCAGTTCAGTGAAGGACTATCCTTCAGCATATTCCAAGATATTTATCAAGCTTTTTAAGTAGACATAACACTCACAGAGATCAGTAATTAACAATAAAATACGTTAAAGGCTATGAAATTAAAGAATCTTGCATGCTTAGCTGCCGTATCCTGCTTACACATTCTAGGTTTGGGATGAGGAAAGAGTTCCCCACAGGCCAGATGGACACAAGATTACTGGAGTTTTGGCTTTTGTCTGTCCTGTGAGGTATGCCTCACTTCCAAGGACTATTGGGGCATATTCCTCTATGCAGCTTAATGCTGGCAAAAGGATCTCTTCCTCTGACAACATCCCTTATTTCTTTGTTGTCTGTGCAACGAAAGATTGCAATTTTCTTCAGGGCATTGAGAGACGTGTGATTTTCATAAATGAAACAGGCTGTTCTGATCATCATGACTGTTGCAGAGTTACCTGCAGCTGGAGAGGGAGGGAGGCCACAGGGCCCCGATGACCCCAATAGTGCTTTCTCAACCTATGCTTACATGCCTTTTTAGTAAAACTGAACCCACCTCATGTGCTCCATACCTCTGAATTGACCAAGGAAACCGAGGGACAGTAACTCAACTCATGGTTTCTTAATGGACTGCACTGATGATTAGGCTGGAAGTAAAAAGGAGCTGTGCTCTCACTCTTACTTCTGCGAAATGAGAGCTTTACGAATCGGTGACAGCTCTGCTAAATTGGATTTAGTACTGTGTTATTTCATTTGGCAATGAAACAAAGTCATGGGCAAAGGAAGCCTTTGAAATGCACTGTAACAAGTTGTTCTGCCAGTTTCTTACTTACGTAATTAGACCTCTTGATACAAGCAACCAAGTGGAACTGGGCTTGCCTGAGGTGTAACATACCCACCTGCTTTTCTGATATGTATGAGTTCGTACAAAGGGAGCTTGGAACCCATTTTCACCTACCTAGTCTATTTTCAGACAATTGGTATTAGGTTCTCTGGGTACTTATTTAGTTGCACAAATGGACAGAAAGAAAAGTCAGTTCTCCTTTGCACTGTATTTGGTATAATGACATGCTTAGGTGAATACTAGGTACAAATCCTCACCAGAACAGAGCAATGAGCCGCTTTCCTTCAAACCATTTAGAGGAAATGCTTGCAAAAAAGTGCAAGTAATAGATGATCTGACTGAAAGTCTGCAAAATTCTGTAAGACCTAACAGACTGCTCGCACATTCCAGGAGTGAACAAGTACCCTTTACAATGCTGACTAAAACAGAAGTCAGAATATTCAGGATCATCGGGACTGTCGGTGAAAGTTCATGTTACTACTGTGAAGCTGTTAGTTTCTGCTGGTTGAGACACTCAGAAAATGCAGGCATATAAGGGCAACCAGAAATAAAACTTCTAATGCATCAGAACATACCCAGCATCCCAACTGATGAGCACTTACCTGACGAAATTTTCCAGGAACAGGAATAAGATCAGGATTTTTACTCACTTTAGGTAAGTGCAGTACTATGCCATGTCTATAAAGTCAAATATATTTGACAAATTAAAAAAATATACTCACCATAGAGGCTATGTTACTTATTATCTGAACCTCCAAGTTCATTAAAAACCTCAGTTTCCACTATCTCAAAAGGACATTAAGAGGTATCAGTAACTTGCAGAAACTTCCCCAGGTAGTTTCTGCAAATGGTGGTTTGCTCAACTTACCTTTCTTCTTTATAGACCTGCCTATCAAACATTAAAGAAAACCAAGACGACCATTTCTAATCCAGCTAAGAATGGTACGACACAATCCCTTTGAAAAACCTGCTGACTTCAAGCATAAATCTGCTGTCAGTGAACATTTCAATTTACAGAATATGCCTCCGCAGAGAATCAGTCTGCTAGATTGTTTCATTCTGCAAAAAGTTTCTTATTTCCACTGCTTTGTCATTTCACAACTAAGCAATTACTGTGGGTGTAAAATGTGCTGCCTTGCTGTCTAGGTCCATGTTTTAATGGGCAAAGATAAAATAAATATTCTGAAATACACTTATTTCCCTGTTGTGGCACCACACTTCTTTAAGGAGTCATTTCTTAGATGTGCTCCAGTTGTCTAGTTAATAATGTCATCCCTTTATATTATCCATGTTTCCCTTGTAATTGTGTTTATCAGACTTTTGATGAAAGGGAAAATCTCCTAACTATATATATATATACACACTATGTATAGTTTTGACTACTTCTTTTTGGGGGGCTAGTGGTTTAATTTGCTAACTAAATAAAAAGAAGCAAAGTTAAAGTAGGCATCAAAATACCATCCAGTGTTAACTAAGGAGATGCACATAAATTCTGAAATCATAAAGTTCTTAAGTACTAATATTGCTCAGCTCTGCAAGCAGTAGGATTTAATTAAATTTCACTCTTAAACAGTTGCATTTAACAAGGTGTCATTTAAAAAGATTAGTTAACATAATTAGATCTTAAACTTGCTACTGATTCAAAGGTAAGGTTTGTTGTTTGGGTTTTTCTTTTTTAAGTGAGACAGACTTCAAGGGCAGATGACTGGCAGTAAAAATAGAAATAACAACAACTCTACCTCCTCCTTCTGAATTTCATGAAAAATAAAAAAAGAAGATACACACCACCTATTATAAGTTTCTTTGCTTCCCTGCCAAAATTAAATTTAATATATCAAAGCCATGCCTTGTGAATGCAATAGTGTGGGTTTTCTTTAAAGGAACTCCAGTCTAAGTTCAATAGTACACTGCATTTGCAGGATTTAGGGTACGACAATACATAATTCTGTAACATACGCTTCATCTTGACGCTTTATAAGTCAGGAGAGGCACAGGCCTTCAGACAAGGAGAACCCCAAATGCGTCATCCTGCAGGCTTGGAGCCTTCTGCAGACAGCATCTCTCAGTGACTTGGGGTGCTTATGCCCCCATCCTGGTGAGCACAAGCAACAGGGCAACCAAGCTGCTTTTGCAAAGGAGGGATTAAAATTAAGTAGGAGAATGTAACAACCAACTCCTCTCCCCAGGAGAGTTGTCACTATTGCTTTTCTGTTACAGTGAAATTAGGAATAAAGAGACAGGTGAAGCTAATGAGCAAGAAAGACCTTACCAATCTAATGATTAAAATCCTGCAGTCAAGATCAATGACTACAATAGGCCAGTACTGCCTAAAAGACCACCTGCAAACAGTCTAGAAACAGCTAAAGGGAAGCAAGACTGCCTTTGCGAAGCACATTGAGTTCCTCCCTCCTCCCCAGCCCGCCCCCGTGGTTTTAACCAAACTTTGTACAGATGACTGAGACTAAGCTTAGAGAGTATATGGTACCTGAAGCACTGTATATGGTTTCCTGCTGATATACAAGAGAAGGCAATCTGTGTTGTGAACATTAAAGCCAGCTGGAGAGTGGCTGTACCTATTCTTCTCTTGTCCTTTTCCCACCACATAAGGGAAGGATTAATAAGGCTGTGATACCTGCATGTGAATGACGGAGCTGAATCGGTTTTGCAAGCTATTCTCTGAGATGAATCCAAAGCAATTATGCAAATTCCAGGAGAAAATTACACACGCTTTAGTTGATTTTATGAGCTCCATCTTGGGAAAAGCCAGAAGCTATCTTGGACCCATGTGTATTCTTTATCTTGCTGTGAAAGGGGAAGGTGCAAACAACACTTCACAGAGTCAGGTCTGGTGTCTATTCAGTTATTTGTGATAAACAATATTTGAAGTTCTGTTAAGGAACTAATTTAATTAGTCCCATTAATTAGATATAAATTCACTTCCTGAGATATAGACAGTGGCACTACCTTGACTAACAGTTACTTCCTAGATATCCATTATGAAAAACAATGATTGGACTAAGAGTGAACACTAACTGGGAAATGTATTGTGAAGGATATAAAATGTAATTAAAATGAAGAACACATTTTAAAGAATACATCTTTGAACTGATTGACTATTGACTACGAAAAGTTCAAACCGTAGTTCTGAAAAATCCAAATTCAGTTTGTGCACTTTTAAAAAAAAGCCAGTTTTGTAGTGATTTTTAAGTCTTACTTTTTGCAACCATGCAACAACAGTGAAATGCAATTAAAGAGAAGTAGCAGAGGAAGAACTGAAGCCTACCAGGAGCAGAATTACCATCACCTGAGTCTTTTTGCAAGATTGTGGGTATGGAGCAAATATTATTACTCTAGAGATTTCCTTGTACAGCACTCAGTACATGCTTTCTAATAAATAAAAATGAAATTTCTATCTAACATTCTTCATGAAGCTATTTCATCACTAAATCAGCTCTGTGCTAGCTGAAATATATCTTCATGTATGCCCCCAACTTTAAATAAAAATTCATAAAAAATATTTGTTTTAACATCTACATAAACAAAAGTAAAACTCAGCTGACTGTGAAAAAGTAAGTTTTGTATGTTCAGATTAAATTTAATTCTTGGGCTTTTTGAAAAAACATTGTCTAATTTGGTGCATGATGAAACCATTAAAGTTTCAATTTGACCCATTTAAAATAAAAGTTTAGCTTGTCTCTTAATAGCAATCTTTCAGAAATGTAAATCCTTTTTATAATACTAATGTGAGAGCACATTCTTTCTGGAAATGGAGAACAACAGAAATTGAAAAACCACTGCATATCGAGAATCAGTTTTAATTGAATGTTGCTGTTGATAGGATCATTGCCAATAAGCATCTCTGCATGCACTGAGGCAAATTTCAAGAAAAGCACTCACAAATAGCACATGCCAAACAATTGCTAATACACTCCAGCAGCAGACCATAAAATGGCACAAGCTAGATTGAGATAGTATTTCAGGAGATGGATAAAGGAGGGTTACCTGGGAAGAGGGAATATGCATTAGTTGGTCTAGATGATACTCAAAAGTGCTTGCACCAAAACTTGGCATTGTTTTATATCTGGTGATAAAAGTCAACTTTTTGTCAGCAGCTTTCATTTCTATGGTGGCTTTAGTAAACAGTGCTTGAGAAATTCATTTCACTACTCTTATCCATGTGTTTTCAAGTAAATTGATTCAAAAAAATCTGAAATTAAGTTCCCAGCCAAGACAGCAAACCAACAAATTGAGAAAGGTTGCCTGAGTCTAAACGCACAAGCATTTCTTTCTCCCAGTGCAAATCAACTGAAGTATTGCACAATTTTTTTAGGCTGTAATGAAAATAAGCATTGGGCTCAAAAAGTGCATTTGCTATCATCTTTAACACCATCTAAAAGTATCTATTTTTTAGTCTTAGCAAATTTTATGAGATTTTTCTCTTAAATAAATTCTACTTCAGTTCTCTACAGCCCTGCAGTAGAATGCTGAAATGCTGGCACAACCTAGGAGTCCCTGACATCATCATCATCATCATCATTATTATTATTATTATTATTATTATTAACTTATTATTATCATTTGTCCTGGTTTCACCTGGGATAGAGTTAATTGTCTTCCTAGTAGCTGGTATAGTGCTGTGTTTTTGAGCTAGGTATGAGGAGAATGTTGAGCACACACTGATGTTTTCGGTTGTTGCTCAGTGATGTTTATACCAAGTGAA